>JAWQRP010003571.1:0-13156 GCA_033557875.1 Quadriops clusia
TTTCGAAAAACAAAATGCTAACAGGCTAGGAGAATAAAAAATGGAATATTATGCTGTTTGTTTCATGGCGATATCTTATTCCTATGCGAAAAAATATCTAAAATACGATTTAAGGTATGACTAGCTGCCTCTTAAGATAGGTGTATAGGTGAGTGGGCTTCTTCGTAAAGTTTAAATTAACGAGTAAAAACACAATGTTAAAATATTAATGAAAGCTGAAGTTTTAGTAAGAATCGATTTATTTATATTAACAGCTTGTTTACGTCTACACACAACGCACCCTGAGCAAAGAACAAAAGATTTTTTTTATTTTTTTTTATACACTTCGTACGTAAGGTCGTATAGGCAGAATATTCTTATTTGATAGAAATCTCGTTTCGCAGATTCAATTATTTAAGATGAAATAATGTAATTGCTTTGAAAAATATCGCTCTAATATGAAACGTTAGAATGATTACATTTTATGATCTTTGTTTGCCTGACAATTATACAATTCATCGTGAAACTAAAAGATCCTGTATTTAAATAACTGTAATATATGATAAGCAATATGTTACAAATTTAACACAAGAGTTCACCGGTATATAAAAAGGGGAACAAAGTAAACTATACCACCTGGAGACCTATTCCGTCACAAGCGTATTTAACCGATGTTATCGGAAAATTGTCAAAGATTTAATCGAAGAGTAATATAAAAAAAATCCAAAAAAGAACGAACAAATAAACGTACGATAGCGTAAAGTATATGGTGTTATTTGAATTGACTGCTGCAACAAGCAGAACTGCGAGTATGCATACAATTTTGCAAATAATCCACTTACAGAACTCAATACGAAGATCCGACAATAATCAAATTATCACATCAACCTTTTCGAAAGCACACGAATCAAGATGCACACAAGTGTATATATTCCTCGTTAAAGAGAACTTTTATACTTGTTGAATTGCTTCATCTCGTATTTACTTGATAGTTGCGCTTCTGGCGGAACAGGCGGATGTTTACCGTTGAACTCGCGTATCAGAAATTCCGTGTTAAATTTCTATTGATGAAATCGTGCATAAAGGGATTTGTCCGGGAGATTAATAAAACTGTTTATAGAATTGCGCACGATTTATCCTCTGTTAAAACTAATTCCGGGATTCATCGCTCATTCGATTGCAAATTGTACAAATAAACCTTTGAATAGCAGAATTTCTGATTTATGTACAGAAGGTTTAAAATTGAAGACCTTGATAATTAATCCTCGGGCGCCAAAACTTGAGAATTTTCCTCTCTTAAACTAGGTTTCGGAAATTTACAGTTTGGCCTTATAATGTAATTAACCTTGTGGTTCCGGATACTTATAGGTAAACTAATAATTAAATTTTAATAGTGCCTAACTTAGGCGTATTAAGTTAGGAGGGTGGAAGGCTGCGCAAATCACGTTATTAATTCGTTACGCTGTTTCGGTTACTTGGCGCAAACTTTTCCGAGGGAATTTGCAGTAAGAGGTATAGCGTTCATTTGCAGATTTACGCTTTTGTAAAAAGAGTAAATAAGAGTAATTTAAGTCCTTTGCTTAATTAATTTTAGGTGCGCTATAACGTTTGTTCGGCGTAGGCCGATTTGTAAATGATTTTTAATTAACGGCTGAGTCAATATTTGGGCAGCTAATTCAGGACTTTAAAAACAATGCTTAATGTAACTCTGTTTGCGTACGGGGCATAAACAATTTAGCACAGCTGGCTTGGAATCTCCGTCGTTTGAAAATGTACGCCCTTTGAGTTCATTTGATGGCGTTAGGTGTGGTGTCACGGTCGGCTAGTGCGATTCGAATTGAATCATCAGAAATTCCAGGCTTTAAGCCTCGGCGTCGCGTAATAGCTTTGTAACTGATAAGTTTAATGGGCGGTCAGGAAGGTCCTGACCCTTTTTGTCGCAAATGACTCAGACGCATAACTGTCCCAGAGATATGGCATACATATGTGTATCAAGCTTTGAACAACCTCTATAACATCATGGACATTTCTTTTTCTAAACCAGATTTCATCGTTATTCGTAAATTTGTTTCTTTGGGTATAAAAATTGTTAACATATTTCTATAAATATCTAGTACACATGGCGCGGTGTTAAGAAGCGCTAATACGCCTAACTAATGTTAGGGGTAATATTTCTTAGTATAAATTTAGCTTAGAAAATGTATACTCTAGACTCTAGCCCATTAAAGTCAGCATAAGAGAGGGTCTCCAGTTCTAACGAGCAAATGAAAAATTATTCCCGGATGTACGCTGGCGGAAGATACTTGTGTTTATGCGCAATTGCATTTTTCTGCAATTACAATCCTGCATCCTGTATTTCATGCAACTTACATCTGATATAGAAGTTGTTAAAGTACAAAATACGATTAAACGTATCATGTTAAATGCTCATTCTCTATCATGTGAAAAGCCGTGACGTAACAAAATGACGTCATTGACTTAACATTAGATAAATACCTTCGTGTTAAATATGTCGTACTTACTGTTTTCTCCTTATTACCTGTTCATTTAGACATACGGATTGCTGATATATTAAATTTAATTATTTAATTGACTGAACAGAAGAAAAACGACATTGTAACCAACTAAATTTTTTTAGATGAAAATAAATCGATATTTTTGTTTAATATTGCAATAATATTTGTAACAGCAATCTTTATAAAACAAAGACTTGATTTCATCTTGAAAAATAGGCGTTTGATAGATATAATGGTGTTTGTAGCCTGCATTCAGGTAATTTCAAAATTAAATTTAATATAAAACATATGTATCTATTTGAAGGGCACCATTCCCCGAAAAAAAAACAGTTACAAGTGTTACAATAAAAGTGTTAGAAATAAAAAAAGTTTATAATACCTTACATTTATTTTTGCAAAAGACACAAATAGAAATACGCTCTTTCCGAAGTATGTCGAATTACAATTGAACCCAATTTCGTATTTTCTTGTTAATTTCGCATTACACCCTGTTACTTTATTAAGTTATTGCAAATAACTATATTATTCGTACTTGAAACGAATCGTTTAATAAATTATCAGTTACAGTACGAATAATTTAACAGTATGAAATGTATCAATTTCAGTTAGAGTTTAGATACCACTTCATTAGATTGTTAATATTACCGTAAGAATGCAAAGTAAACTAAAATACGAGCAGTTTGACAGTAGATTGCCATTTTTACAAACTTTAAAAATTCCATTTTTCTCCGTGTAAATATGGTTTATTACCCGATTATATGTAGATACATATTTCTTGATTCAAAGTACTGAAACTAATGTGTAAAAATGTATCAGCATTCTAGGGTACAATGTCATTAATTTTATATTCAGATGATTCCAAAATTTAACAAACCGACATTTGAAATATTTTTCGTTGATTATTCGCAAACGTTCCACTCATGAATATATATGCAGGTACATACATAAAATAACGCAACATAGCGCCAATCTCATATTTTTAAATAAACTTTCGCATATTTATACAGGGATCAGGGAATTTAAATTTAAAATTAAAATGAACACTGCTGCATCAACGTTGAGCGTTTGTAAAGCGTCTCCGTCCTAATAAATGACCCCAATTTAATTTTCTTTAAATTTCAAATACGCACGGAGCTGTACATTGGAGAAATTCCTTTTAAATAGTTCGGTCGGAGTTCGTAAATGTTCCCCTTTAACGAATCAAAGGCAGATTTGTTACTTTTAAGTCGATGGAGTGTGTGCGAAAAAGACTGATTGCCTTTATATGTTTCTAAAAGATATCAGTCAACTGCATGGGACAATTTAAATCCCATTCGCGTCTCTAAGGGAGATTAACTGAGGGAAACTACCGCGGGGCATATGGCGCAATTCGCCCGCATACCTTCCGGTCTTGGTCCTTTGCCCACACATTACCTAAAAGCGATAAGATCTTCGAGTGCCTTAAATTGAATTAGTGCTTCTAAGCGGTTGCATAAATTCTCTACGGTGTAACAAATTGTTTAGAGTTAACAAATGAGGTCCTCGGCCGCTGTCGAATATCTCACTTTCTAATATTGATTTTCCGCGCCTAAAGCGACCCTAGAAGGATTAAAGTTGTTAGCATTTTTTTGTTTTCGAAACTTTATCATCGTGATCGTCACTGATCTGACTGGGGGAGTATTATTTCAAATTCAAACTCTGGATGGTAATCATGGAAATAGTTTACAGTGTGCGACGTTAAAGCCAGTTTGCTATCCATCAAATTTTTGTGTTTGCACAATGATGGAATAGTTCGTGGAATAGGCAGTCTCTGAATATTGTTAGTTTGGCGATTAAACGGACATTATCTTGATTAATAAATAATAATAAATTTATAAAAATTATTTATTAAGTGTAAAAAAGTTTAATATGTACTCTTATTACTAGTTAAATTTTAATTATTTTTATTTCCTAACATTCATACCTACAACTTCAGAATAGATGTAGATCACGTTTTTAATAAGTTTGATTTAAATGATAAATAACCTGTTTGGCACGAGTTCGATCCCATGGCATATAATTTATGTAAATATCAGTGGAACAAATTGCTGTCGTGGATCGGCCAGAAAAACGAGGACCCGTCTGAGGAGAAAGGAAGGTTTATGAAGCTTTTATAGGAATTTAGATCCGTTTCAGTGAACACGGACTTCCCATAAACCAAAGGACATTGTACTTTATTCAGCCGACGTGTCTACCTCCAATTATCGATCAAATTGATCTAATCTCCAGAAAAGACGAGGAGTCATGTCCTTTTCGAGCCAATTTTTATACCCCAGTAATCCCAGAATACTTATACGTATACTTAAAGGCTTAACGTGGGCAAAATTTCGAATGTCCTCAAATGAAATATTTCGACTGGACCTGACACATTGTATTATTTCTAGCAGACTGGCTCCCTATCCCATTACTTGCTGCTTATTAACTCGCATTTATATCCATAAAGATATAAATTTTTATTTGATTTTATTTGAGTATTCACGTATATAATCATCGGGATTATGTCTTTGTGCGTTTTGGGTCGCAGAATAATATCGATCATTTGCCTGCTCCTTATTGTTGGTAGTCGCCTCGCAAGCTTCCCGAGTATTTCGTTAAATTAAAATCCAGACATTTTAAAATTTCATATGAACATGCTTTCGTGTTTGGAAAGTTGTGAAAATGATTTTACGAAACGTAGGGTAAAAATAATCTATAGTAAAACACATGAGAAATGAAAGACCGAAATTTTTCCGTAAAATTTTCAAATTTTAATCACGTCCACGGGCCCCAATTAATTTCTCCAATTGCATCTTGTAGCATGCACTTTTATCTATGTGTTCAACTTTAATTCATTTTTTGTAACAATTTTAAACTATGCCGTAGACTAAATGCATATTGCTATTTGCTACCGGAAGTTACGACTGTCAAAAGACAAAGGTGCGATTTTTTCTTTGATTGTCAATAGGTTAGTACATCTGACCATGTACACGTGTACATATTACCATATACACATACATTTTATCCTACATATATATTTAATCTTATGATTTCGACATGCACATATTATCATGTCCACTAAAAATTTATGCAGCAGTAATGTATATAGCAGCGAACAGAAGAACATGTAGTAGAGATATTTTCATATTTTTTGAATTTGAGATGAATTTAAATTGAAATGAATTTAATATTAGTCTTACTCCTTATTTTTAATAATTATAAATTTTTAATTGTAAAAATCATTATAAAATTTTCATGTTGCAAAAATTTTCTGCAGATACGTACACCCTACGTTAGTCTTACATTGATCGTTAGAGTAATGGCATTAAAAGAACTGTTATTTTGTCTGCAAATATCAATTTTTGGTATTAGTTTGTAAAATGCAAAAACATAAAGAGTCACATTGATTGTTCTTACAAATTTAAAAAAAAATAATGAAAAAGTAAAAAACAGATAAGTTAACGAAAAGGTTCACTACTCGGTACATGTGTTGTCTATTCATATACCAATGTACTAACACTCAAGTAGACGTAATAGACTACCACATTTAACAGATATTGGTATCAACGGATAAAACTTGGATAACCCTTTTGGTATCGTTTGTATGGTTTTCTTCTATTGTATAATATCTACTCTATCCGCCATCAATTGATTCAATCGTAATTGCTATCTCAGCAATTATATGATTACATACACATAATTTAAAAAATATTAATACCTACTATAGGTAAAATAGCTATTAAAATAGCAAATAATATTAAAATATTGAATACATGTATTTGTAATCTTTAATTTCACTTATTTAATTTGTAGTGCATATTACACGTTTCATTTCGGAAACTTCTTTTTCCGCTAAATATATGTATGAGTGTATAAAAATGCATGATATATATGTGCACTCTTAAACGATTTGACGTCTCACCAATCACAAAGCAGTTTTAAGAAAGAACATTTTATTTCAATGTTAATACAGAACAATATTAAATTTAACAGATAATTTCTTCTTGACAACGTGAATCCAAAGAATTAAAAAAAAATAAATTAACACCTATAATGATTTCATACTTGTATTATCACTTCATGTTTTTTATCCCTTCTTGCAAGTATTTGTTATGTAAGCAGTACGTAATAATCTTGCTCGTAGAGCCAATTAATGACAGTCTGCTGATTATTTTAACCATCGAGTACAACGTGAGAACGGTATTTTAATCCTGTTTTATTTGTTGCCCATGTCGTTGTGCGAGAGTTAAAATAGTCAGCGGACTGTCGCAAATCCTCTTTATGGGCAAATTTTTAGTCTCTTAATTTAAAATTTGTGCTATATAACAGACAGTCAGAATACAACGACTTACCACAAGGAAAGCCAAAATGTTCACAATACTGCTTGACCAAGTCTTTCTGGCAAACGTAATTGTGTGCTTTGTTGCGCATAGCTCTAATTGTGGGTGGAGGGAGTCATTTCTCGACCGATCACCTACACGGATAGATCGTAGCGCAAAATCGTTCTATGCGCTCATATAGGGAATCATTGCCTAGAAAGAGTTGCGAGCGCTGGCGGACGGTTAACTCTGTCCTTGCGAATACTTTCTCTCTCTGTGCAGGCTGCATCGACGTCTCCCAGAAAGGTTTGGTCGAGCAGTACTATGTATATTTTTGAAGAATGGAAGACAACCAATATATATAATAGATTCAAACGATTTTAAAAACATTAAACGTTAAACAAATAGGATTAATAATTGTTTTTGGTTTCTGTTAGTGATGGCTTCGAGTGCCAATATTATTCAATTTGCAAAAACCTGATTCTTCTACTTTTTGCGCATACGCACATCAACGTGTAACGACATAATAATAAACACCTTTTTTTCTATTTATGTACATATTTTTCTTAGCTGTTTCTAGTATTTCAGGTCTGTTTTTATTTTTTTTTTAGATCTCATTTCATAACATACATAGGTATATTTTTAGTACGTAACAGTTTAAGTTCTCAGTTTATTGCATTGCATTTTATTTCTAACTCAAAACGTTACCCAAATAAATGTTCATTGTATGATTAGATTGATAAATATTAATAAAATCGGATTAAGCTGCTTAACACGTGCATATATATAAATATGAACGAATATCGTTAGCTAAACTTTGTTTAAATCGAGCTAACAGTTAGTTTTAGTGTAAGTATTAATTTCTCTATTAATGATACAAGTTGCAAAAGACTTTCCAATGTTTAGTCTAACCTCCCTAGTTTGTACCTACAATACAGGCAAGAATGCAAAAGTCTTTCAATAACTCACTTTCAAGGCTATAAATAATCAACAGAATATATGTATATTTCCATTGTAATTATATTAAAATATGTGTACTTTAATAGTGTTCCTTTTTAATGTTTAGATTTCTACCTTCCTGCGACGTTCTCTCATCCAGGCTTACAAAACTATATCGTGGTAAACGACAATGAATTGATTTTGACAGAACCAGCGCAATAGGGAAGAGGTGTTATGAAAGGGACGTTTTTGGGTTGAAGATTATAGCAATTAAATGAATTAACTCATTAAAATTGTACAAATCGAATTAGTAATCTTAGTTATGTGGCAACTGAAATAAAATACGTTAATAAACCTTTCTTCATTTTTAGTGGTACATTTTTTCAGTTTAAAGAAAAGTGCATTTTGTCACTTTCATCGGTACGTCTAATCGCGCTTCTTATCAGTCAAATTTACTATTGAATTTTTATTCTACATTTTTTTTAATAAATAAATAATATTTGTTTTGAATTACTCTCAATTTTGAACTACTATAGTAGTAAATATATTTATTAAATTTTTAACAATTTCATAACATACCTATATCTTTTTTACGTACAAGATTAAGCCTAATCTGAATAAAAAACCCAGTACATTATTTAATTTAATAATCTAATAATAATCCAATTGTAAGATAGGCATCCTTTGTTAAATTGTAAAAACTTCCATTCATAATCACTTTCATTATTATCTTTAAGTAACTCACATAATTCCATTTAAAATATTTTTATGTATTTATCTATCAATAATATTGGGCTTGGGATATATAAATGTAAACGAAATCTAATGAACAAAACTTTGTTTAAATCGAAGTACCTGTCCATTTATATCGTAGTTGCACCAAATTCATAATGAGCATTAAATGGCTTACGAACCGCGTAAGTGTGGTGATTTTTGTGTCCCTCTGTATTTTAAGCATCATATATTTTAGTAAGTATTTATTTCTCTTTATCAAATTGCTCAATCAAAAAATTCAGAGGCAAATTTTGCTCTAAGACCGGAAGACAAACATCTTTTAACCACTCAGTTGCAAGACTACAAATTTTAAGTATACTTCTTATCTGTAGGTAGTACCTATAACAAGATAATCTCTCCTCCGTGCCTTCAAAACCCTCTCATAGTAAACGACAATCAATCGACTTTGAATCAATCCGATGTGGTTGGTTTGTGCGAGACAATCTCTTGCTACAGATCCACGTTGAACTTCAAAGCATCCATGGACCTAACAGCGGATCCTTGCGAGGACTTTTTCCAGTACTCCTGTGGCCATTGGACAGAAGAATACGATGGGATTTCTACGCTTTCGTATGTCAACGACAAAATTCGAAACCATATCCAGTACTTTTTGGACAAAGAATCCGAGCCCGAAGAGCCAGACTTCGTGAAGAAAACGAAAAACTTTTTTAATTCTTGCAAGAACTACAATTCGAATTTAGATAACTTTCACTTGCACCTCCTCCCGAGATTTTTCAATCTTCCAGAGATGCTCCCGTTAGAAAACCTAAATGTTCCTAAGTCCTTCGACAAGGACTGGTTGACCGAAGCTGATGCGGGAAACTTTAGGAAACTCTTCTGTCAAAATTTATTCGTTAAGTTATCTCAACATTCTACGCACATTTATCTCTCCAAACCTAGCGACTTTTATTCGGGTACAGATCTAATACCATGTAATTACTCAAGGGAAGATTTCAATTGGTATGGGAAGAATATATTGGAAAGAAACTATTGGAATAAATTAGAGGCACACGTAGATTCTAAAATAATTAAAGGTTTGATCTCACTTCCTTCTTCAGGGAGTTACTTAGATAAATTCACTTTTATCCAAATTAACTCTTCTAGCCTGCAGGAAAAAGTTGAAGAGTATGCGATTGAAAAGAACGTGAATTTGAAAGTAAATTGGAAATCCTATTTCACATCTATTTTTTCAGGTTTTGAGAAGTTCGATTTTAAATTGTACACAACCGAATACGGTATCCAATATTTTAAAGAATTATCCGTATTGTTGTCCACTGTGGAATCCTACCACTTAGAACTCTATTACTTCTATAGAGTAGTCAAAGAAATGGGTAAGATAGATGATTCGTACATCTCAGATGGCGAATTTTGTCTTGACGAAACACTAAAACATATGAAATATGGGCTCTTGCAAGGAATCTCTAATTTAAAAGACCGGACGGAGGCGAAACGGAGAGTGGAGAATTTATTGGAATGGATCAAGAACGCTTTCTTCAGCAATATCGAGAAAGCTGAATGGATGGACTATCCTTCGAAATTGTCCTCCATGAAGAAATTGGAAAAATTGAAGTCTTTTATAGGATTCCCAGAATGGTTAACGGATCCCGACATCCTGGAGGATTACTACAAGAATATAGAAATCAGCCCCGATGACTTAGTCGGAAACGTGTTACAGTTGAAGCGAATACACTTTGACGATTGGTTACGAAGTCTTAACCAGATATACTATACGGATTCCCTGATAGAAAGCTTTGAAGAAGCAAATGCCCACTACTACTCTTTGGAGAACGCCATTTACGTTCCTATTGGAATCATAATCTTTCCATTTTACGATTTGGACGCTTTGGGCGTGCTAAATTTTGGTTCCATGGGCAGCATATTAGGTCATGAGCTCACCCATATTTTCCACAACACAGAAATTACGTACGAAGAAAATGAAAAGTATCCCTTTGTGAAAAACATTTGGACCAACGTCACCATCAATGCCTTCAATGAGAAAATTAAATGTTTTATTAATCAATACGGTGAATACGAAAGAAATATTCCTATCAATGAAAAAAAGGGCAGCCGAACGCTGAATGAGGATATCGCCGATAACGGAGGAATTCACCATGCTTACGTGGCTTACAAGAACTTCTCACAGTCCCAAATCAACGCTCAAAGACAAAATCTAAAGTTGCCAGGTTTCCAGGACTTCACCGAAGAACAACTCTTCTTCCTGGCGTTTGCCAACGTAAGTAGATTTGTATTCTTCTATCATTCTACATAATTGAACGTTAATAACTTACAGACTTTTTGTGGACAAAACCAACAGATGTCCAACCCTTCCCATCTTCACAGCTTGCATTACTGGAGAATCTTGGGGACTTTACAGAACTTTCAACCATTTGCCGAAGCTTTCAATTGCAAGAAAGGAACCAAAATGAACCCGAACAGGGAGAAATGCATCATTTGGTGAAAATGTGGGTACGGATCAACGCATGCGCCACCTACCAATTTTTGCGATTAACACAACGAGGCTTGTGTACCTACTCTAGAAATAATTTTACCAATAAGATTGTTTCAAATTATTTATTGAATTGAGGAATCTATATTAATAAAGTTGCACACCACTGACTGATCGACTGACTGATTAATAAACACGAAATCTCAAAAATTGATCAAACCGATTGACTTTAAATTTGCAGTATGCATTCCTTTTACAATGTAGGCGCTCGCTAAGAAACGATTTTTTGAAATTTGCCCGTTAAGGGGTTCAAATTGCGTTTTTACTGATAAATCTGACAGTACAAGGGTTATAGGCCCCTATTATTTGTATGATGTGTGTATTGGATAAGGACCCGTATTTTCAAACCGTTCGAAGCTGTATTTATGGATCGGACTATGCAACTAACAAAAAACGATCATTTAAATTTTCTCTCAGTGTACAATTCACACTCACCTCTTTTAAAAAGACTATAATACATTTAACTCCGTTCGAAGAACGGGTACGTTTTCTAATCTATATATATATATATATAATTGTAAACCCACTCATTCATCAGCAGTTTTCAAAACTGGCTCATCCGATTTACCTGAAATTTTGCTCACTGCCGTAGAGCGGCCATGCGATGTCAGCTCAGAAACGTTTTTTGGGGTACTCGACCTGAAACTCACTTTTTTGGGGCCCCATAGTTCTCATTTAAACCCATGTATTTCGATTCTGAAGTACGTAACTAAGAAAATTTAATCAATGTTTATTTTAAAATGAGATGCACTTCTCCGGTTTAATGGCATCAGTGGTCCATTTCATTTTACTAGGAACAATTTCTGTCTGACGTAACTAAGGAAGTGAAAATTAAAAAGAAATAGACTTCTCCAATTCAATAGCAACGATCTTGCGTCTCTTTTCTATTTAGCAACAGTTACGCCCTCATATTTTCAAACGAAACGTCAGATTGACAAACTGGCATTTGGAGGTTATTTCACGTAAAACAACAGTGAGTAGTATTGGCAGATTTATGGTTAATTATTCTGACAGTGACAGACAGGTAGGGCTAACGCCACGAGAGAATTAGCCAGTGACGTCACGTATTTTCCATGAGACTCCATGTAAAATTGGTGACACAGCCGACCACTTCTTTCGTGACGAGAGCTATACCTAACCTAGGAAGTATTCTGACGTTTGTTTAGTCTATTTCCTACTTATGCTACACCCACACAGTTGCGATCGTCGAAGACCTGAGGCGCTGAGCAATGGACATAATTTGGTTCTTTGGGTAGTCGAGATCAACTGTTTGCGCGAGGGAACAGTGAATGGTACGGGTATGTCCAACGAATGCCCCAAGAAAGATTACCGCAGCTAATTTTACAGGACAGAGAGAAAAAGGAAAAGTTGCTAAATCAATAAATGACATACAACAGCAAAATCATGACGACTGCTCTTTTAGCAAATTGATCCCCAGGAAAAGTAATATAGCGTTGTACTCTGCGTACAACATTTGAAAATGCACAATGGAGACTGGGAATCGGGAGTTGCAAAAATCATTGTATCGTTGAGTGCCAATTTAAGGCTGAATCAAAGTTTTAGCCTCTTGTGGACATAAAAGGAGAGGACCTTAAACGGGGGTCAACGAGGTGTGGTAAATTTATGACAAAATCGAGGGTGTCAAGTTTGACGGATTTTCAGAAATTGGTTTCCATGGAACTTTGATTTTGAGTCGACATTAAACAGAGAAATGCCCTCTAAAGGTACGTTTTCCTAGCGACGGGTTTTTTACGCAGCGTGGAACGGATTTGACTTAATCACGTTGACGGGAGCGTAAAATGTATTACGCTGCGTAAAAGTGTTTTCCTAGAACAACGTTTTTGGTCAACGTAGGTTGTGTCAGTTTTTGTTTTGAATACCTAGTTGCGAGTTATTAGTTTCAAAAAATGGAGACAATATACAGGAAGAGAAAGTTGACAGCGATGTTAATAATTAAAGAAATCATGGATGATGACAGGGAAGAAGATATTATACTGACGAAATCTGTCATTTGTTTTTTTACGCCAAACGCCCAGCTGAATGTTTGCCATGCCACCGCGAAGTTTCATTGACGACTTGGTTGGTTAGCTGGAATTTAACTATTTACGAGAGCGGCATCGATTTTCGAT
>JAWQRP010003572.1:0-13156 GCA_033557875.1 Quadriops clusia
ATCTTTTTGTGAACGACCGACCGTTTTCTCCACGCGACTTGACTTCTGCGACAGCGCGCTGCGCGAGGCCCAGAGCCGATAAGCTCTCCTGCGACCGCGTGCTGGTCCAAGATCCGAATCGATTCGCACTCCCAAACTCTCGCCGGGCCGATCCGAACTGCCTAAAGAAATCCCCAGAAAAAACTAAACTCTTTTCTCTCTCTCTCTCCCTAACTCTCTCTCCGTTACTCTCTTGTGAACCTTTGGCTGGCTCTCTGTTCTTGGAATCGGCACATCTCTTTGGAACCACGCTCCGCACCTTGCACAGCCGTGCCTCGGGCGCTCTTGAGACTGGAAATATTTTCCAGATTTTTTGACGACATATGGCGCGGCGACTTCTGCTGCTACGAAGACAGACATCTGCTGGTTTTTTTTCCTTATTAAATCTCAACCCCAATTTTTAATCTGATAAGTGTCGTAGTTCTACTAATTATGCTGGCCTTACTAATACCTTCACAATATGTAGTTGCCAATGTTTTTTATATTCGAATTTTAATAGTTTTGCAGTTGATTGGTTTACTTCTCTTGTATTATTTTAAATGCTTCTCCCAGGGTTAGGTCAAACAACTTTAGAGGTATATCGTCCTGACTGATACGTCTGTCAATATTAAGTTCACTTGTACCAGGGTGTAGCCTAATCAGTGATGTTGTTTTCTCATAGATATGGTTTCTCAATTGAGTATATCTATAGCCTATAAGTGGATTTTTGACTCTATTTAAAATTAGTTAATCTTGTAATTAAAATTAAATTAAATTGTATGTTTACTTTTACCAGGCAGATGTTTATTGACATCTGTGAAGGACGAGTTCAAGTTGGCCCTATGCTTGTCATGAAGGATACAAGTCTTCGCCACACGGACCGTAAAGGAGAATACCTGATTAATAAAATACAAGACTGGCTCTATAACGATACGTTATTTAACTATGTCACTGATAAAGCTATGGTCGATATTGTGGAAGACATTATAGGACCCAATATAACTGCCATGCATTCCATGTTAATCAACAAACCTCCGGATTCTGATGCGGATACCTCTAGACACCCCTTACATCAGGATCTTCATTATTTTCCATTTAGGCCAACTGACACAATTGTAGCCTCATGGACGGCTATGGAGAGGGTGGACAATAACAATGGCTGCTTATTTGTTGTACCTGGGTCACACAAGTTGGAACTCTTCCCACATGTTCAACCTGAAGTATGTCTTAGAAAATAGTATAACTAATAACAACACATTGATGTAATTACACTTTCTCTTTAGCAAACATGTATTTTACATTAAAATTTTACAACTATTATTATTTTTAGGACTCTAAAAACTTTGCATACCATGGTGTCCAAGGTAAGGATAATTTGCCAAAAGTTTACGTTACAATGGAAAAAGGTGATACAGTCTTCTTCCATCCAATTTTATTACATGGATCTGGTCCTAACTTAACCAAAGGATTTAGAAAAGCCATTTCTTGCCACTATGCAGATAGCAACAGTTATTTCCTTGATGTAAGGGGAACATCCCATGAAAATCTTGCTAAGACTATTGAAGCTCAAATTAAGAAAAAAGGATACAATATGAGTTTTGTGGTAAGAGCTATTTACAATACTAAAACAAAGAGTTTTGATTTTTTTGTTTACAGGACTTGTGGAAAAATAAAAGTCGGCTTGTTCGGGGTAAAAAGGGCAACTTTCAAAATGTTACAAGTCATCTGTAATTATTTTTATATATGCATTTACACTAATATTATTAGTAACCTTTATTGTTAAAAATGTTGTTGATTTTAGGTGCAATTGTTGATATTTTTATAATAATATATGTACATATATAGATATATATTTTGAAATAAACATGCATATAATGTATTATTATAATGGTGGTTGTAAATAATCAAATGTTAAAGGTGCGATTTTATTCTATTTTACTAAAAATAAATATAGTTTTTAAAATTATTAAGTCTTTACTTTTAGTGTTTAAAATTTAAAATCAATTTTCAATAGATGGTAAAATATTTAATAATATTTGTACATATATGAAAGCTTTGGAAGAACACTAAAAACTGAATTGAAAATTATTTTTCATTGTTGTTGTATAAATATGTTGAAATAAATTGCTTATAGTAAAATACTCTGAATAATTGCTCTTATCTCATCAATTTTTATCTTTAGAGATAAGAAACCTTTGGCCAAAAATATCAAGTCGTTTACACTTTAACCTTCATCAATAGCAATAAATTGAAAATTGACTGAAGTGATCTTACTTCTAGCATTTGTTTTCCGAGCAATGAAGTACTTTAAGTTCACTAAAGGATCTTCTGTGTTAACTGAAGAACAAAGAAAATTTTACGAAGATAATGGATTTATTATATTTCGAAACCTCGTTGATCATAAAATTTTGGATGAGTGCAAGTAATTTTCTGATTTCCATATGTAGTTTGTTTCATATTACAGATTTGTATTATACCATTACTCAATGATTATACTAATTACATACTATGTTTATACAAATTTTATTTTTTTTTTAAATAAAAATGTACTTTTCTAGGCAGGTGTTTATTGATATTTGTGAAAGAAAATTAGAGACCGGCCCTATGGTCATTATGAAAGATACAAGCCTCCGTTACACAGATCGCAAAGGAGAATATTTAATCAATAAAATACAAGACTGGCTTTATAATGAGACGTTATTTAAGTACGTCTCCAATAAATCTGTTGTTGATATCGTGGAAGATATTATTGGGTCAAATATAACTGCCATACACTCAATGCTCATCAACAAACCTCCTGATTCTGATGCCGATACCTCCAGGCACCCAATGCATCAGGATCTTCATTATTTCTCATTTAGACCAGCTGATACAATTGTGGCAGCTTGGACAGCAATGGAGAAGGTGGATGAAAGTAATGGTTGCTTATTTTTTGTACCAGGATCGCACAAACTGGATCTGTATCCACATGTCCAACCTGATGTATGATTTACACAAATTTTCAATTTGTTTTTTTAAGTATTTATTATTTTCTAAAGTAAGTATGTGTTAATATCCTTGTTTTTAGGATTCAAAAAACTTTGCTTATCATGGCGTGCAAAGCATGGATCATTTGTCTAAAGTTTACGTTACGATGGAAAAGGGCGATACAGTCTTCTTTCATCCAATTTTGTTGCATGGGTCTGGCCCTAATTTAACTAAAGGTTTCAGAAAAGCCATTTCTTGTCATTATGCAGATAGTAATAGTGACTTTTTGGATGTAAGGGGAACATCTCACGAATACATTGCGAAGGCCATAGAGGGACAAAAGAAGAAGAAGGGGTACATTATCACGTTTAATGTAAGAACATTAGTATGTAAATAATAGTAATGGATTTAAAAAGGACTGTCTCATTCTCAATGTTTTTTTTTCTGTAGGATCATTGGAACTTAAAAGTCGGCTTGTTCGAGGAAATAAAGGCAACTTTCAAAATTTTACAAGTCATCTTTAATTGGTACATTTGTTGCTTTATAATGCTATGTAGGGGGAAAGCAGTCAATTGACAAGAATGTATAAATATATAAGTAAATAAATAAATTCCTAAATACATTTCAACTTTTATTAAACGGGATGTGCGTCAATGCGGACATTTTTGCTGCTGATGTTTTCATTTACCATTAATGAATTACATTTACAAAAATGGCATAAGTTTCTCTTTGTCAAAAAAATCAGTTGTATTCAAATGATCGGTGTGTAATTTTCAAATCAAAAAAATCAGTTGTATTCAAATGATCGGTGTGTAACTTTCAAATCCATTCATTAAAATACTTGCTACAAGAATGAACTACTGAATGAATGACGTTGGTTATGAATTATTATGCTAACAGTAAACACTTTTAATACGTATTAAATTCATTCTCAAGCAACAGTTGCGTTCGTACAGATAAATTCCCTACAGAAAAAATCATGATGTTTCTTTCATATACAGGGATTATCCTATGATCGTTAATAGTCGTACCTAGTAAGGGTACGAAGATAGAAATGGTAATTTTGCAAGGACAAATAAAATGTAAATTTATTTGTCTTGCTTTTTTTCAGTAAATAAAATATTTAGTTAGTCTAAAAGTATTTGTAACGATTAAAATCATTAGAATTTTGATCAATTTCCCCAAAGAACACGTAGTTATACTCATATCACACATATCTGCGCTCATATGTACATTTATTCAAAAACTTATTTAATAATAATTTGGACTTGTACATAAGAGAAATGCGTATACTATTATTTATTCCTTACATTTCGGGTGGGATCCAAACTTCTTCGTGGGGATTAATTAAATACGTATTTCTAACTATGCTAACTGGTTTTCAGTTGCTTCAATTATTTAATTCTTATTAAGAAGGTTGAATCCCAACCCAAATATAAGGAATAAACAATGGTATTCTTGTTAACTGTGTTAATATATAGATCTGTTTAGAAATCAGGAACCACTTGGTCTCTATCTTTTATAGTAACTTGAAAATTACATATGTATTGATTGTTTTTATACAATTGCTTGCAAAAATTATATTGTACTTCTGTGCCATTCATCTGGCATTAATTGGCATTAATTTGATGTATTGCAATCTTCTCTGATGATAGGAGTTTACAATCTTTTTACCTTACAATGTAAAACTGCTTAGTTGCGTTTTTATTCTTTTTAAGTAAAGACAAAACTGTACATATGCTTGGGTGCAAATACCAATTTTGTTTCCCAAACGATAGCAGACAAATCGCGTACACAAGTTTAGTCGTACTTTCCATTCGTCCTCAGACAATTATTTGGATGTATTAATATTCATTATTATGAATGAAAACATGCCTACCTATACATAAGGCGACTATCGTCAATTTCTAAATAACACACATCCGGAAAAAATGCGTCTGAAACAAATTTTGAGGGGACATTTGCAAACAATGGAAGGGGTCCTTTACGAATCACTAAGGTAGGTCAAATTTTGGGTATATAATAGGTGGCAGTTGCCGCAGTTAGCAAATTCTAACCGGTGAGTAAGAATTTGATAAAAAAGAATTTCATTACAATTGGCATAATTATTTGAAATAGTGTTGCAAAACAAAAATTAAAATGGTTCGTTTATCTTCAAAGTTTTCGTCGGTTTTAAGTGAAGAACAAAGGAGTTTTTTTGATGAAAACGGCTATATTATTTTGAAGAATTTCATCTCTTCCGAGTTGATTACTGCTTTAAAGTAGGTACATCACATAGAATCTCTAGGCTCTAAACTAGTGTAATTTATTTTGATATTTATTTTTATGTACAGGGAAAGATGTAAAAGCATCTGTGAAGGGACAACAGACAGCGGAGTCATCAATATGGTAAAAGAACCTCTTCTTTGGAAAGCAGGGGCTAAAGGTCAGTTTGCTATTAACAAACTCCAGGACCTATGTTATGATGAGGTTTTCAAGCAGTATACGGAAAACAAGGACATTTTGCAAGTAGTGGAGAGTTTCGTTGGATCCAACATTACTTGCATAAGTTCGATGATCATTTTAAAGCCTCCAAATAATATACAAGAAATGTCAGAACACCCTCTTCATCAGGATCAATATTATTTTCCATATCGTCCTTCTCGTAAATTACTTTCAGTTTGGACGGCTCTAACAGATGTCAATCCGGACAATGGTTGTCTTTATGTCGTACCCGGGTCACACAAGGAAGGTTTACTTCATCACGGATATTTGAATGTAAGTAATATTAAATAAAAAAAAAATGACATAAAATTATAAAAGTTAAATATATAATTATCCAAACTTATTTCTGTTGTACAGAAAGATATCATTAACATTGGTTACCATGGTGTATCGGGTTTCAAGAACGCGTCAAAAGTGGACCTCTTGATGGAAGCAGGTGATACGGTCTTCTTCCATCCTTTGCTCCTCCATGGTTCTTATGAAAACAGGACTCAGAGCTTCAGGGAGGCAATAAACTGCGATTACAGCGACAGCTATGTGGACATAATCGAGATGAAAGGCACAGTTCAAGAAGACATTTGTTCGGAACTCGAAGAAATCTGCGAGAAGAAAAAGGGGAAGTGTTTTACCTATGTGGAAATCTTCCAGATGAAGAGCAAGTGCGTCCAGGGAGATGTTGGGAATTTTGATTCTACCTTACAGGGGCAGGTGTATTTTTAATTTGCTTAGATATAGAAAACTGAATAACTTTAAATTTTTTTTGTACGTCAAATGTACAGGGTGTTTTGATGAATGTGCAACGCAAATAACGTGGCGTTGTTTAATCTTCGAAGAAGCGGCAAAGGCGCGCCAAATAAGCGGCAGTTTTATGTTACACATTCATTAGAACACCCTGTATATATTGATCTACATGTTAGATACATCTCCATATTACTTATTATTCAAATCTTATGCATTGGTGTATTTTTGGTTTTGTAGAAATAAAAAAACATTTAATTATTCACATATACAAATTTACAAAACTCGTGTCAAATACGACAAACATAAAAAATCCCTCTAGTATTCCTTATGTGTTTGAAAACGTGCCTGGACATTGATTTCCAGTATTATCTCATTCTGGGCCGGGGTATCTGTTCAGATGTAGATACACGCCAGGTGTAAAACCATTATTTATTTAAATCGTTTTTGTGATTGGATTTGGGTAGCATTTTGTCGGTAGGCTTCTTGCGGAGTTTACGACATCTCACTGCGTGTTTATGACATTGAGATGGTCACGTCCCAATTTATTGTCTACTAGTGCCCATGCCGTCACGTTAGAAATATCCCAATAAGCATCAGTAATATGAATCTAATAGATAAATTACTCTTTGTGAGCGAGTACAAGCGATCTGCTATTGAACTGCCTCTGTTTTTTATTGTAGTCACACAATACTCTATTATTTGCTAGCAATTCATATCCGTTTTATCTTTTCCTTGTTTCTCATTTTTGAGATAGAAACAACTGCATTGCCCACTTATAGTTATCACTTCAAGGATTAATATTCAAGTTTTGCTTCGTTAAGAGCTTTCGTAAATAAGTAATAAAGGAAGCCATAGTTTTATACTGAGAGAATATATTGTTTGATACAAACATATTACCTGATGTGATATTACCACATATATGTGGTATTTTACTGCTACAGCATACATTGCAATTGATGTTCGTTCATACACAGCGAAATTGGATTTACAATTCTTTGGAATTTAATTTACGTTTGAGCTTACTGTTTGAGTGAAATGCAGCAATATTTAGAATTAGCATGACATACACTTGCAACAAAATCAAATTACATTTCCCTCAAATAACGTTGTGTAGAGTAATATATTAAGTTTAGATCAAATTTGCGTCGATTTATTGAGATTTATGCGAAATATCCGGTAGAATGACATTACAGTTTTATTAGGATGTATTTCCGTTCGGAAAATATATACATATATAAAATATTGACTCAAGACGAGCAGAACACAAGATTTTTCTATCCTTGGTTTGTTAACATTTTATTTCTACAACATAGGCAACCCAAATCACCGGCAATCAAATTTTGAATAGAGCGCTCTTATTGTTTGACTTGCATGCTTTTCATTCGTTAATTCTTTTAATTTATATTGAATATGATTTTTAAATAAAACTAATGGAGAGCGAAAGCCCTAATGTTGAAATAAAGTCCTAAAGTTAGAATAATGCCAAACATAAAGCACAAGAGCGGTCATCAGTTCCAAAAATACAATAGGTTGGTAATAATGACGACATTTCAAACAATAGACGATGCAATCTTGATTCAAATTATACACAATCACAATCGTTGTACACAATCAACCGTTAACAACGGAAGTGACAGCTTCATTTTGACTATTCCGAATTTTTTTAAATCGTTGGGAAAATTGCTATTTGCAATGGCGGGAAGACTAGGAAGCAGCTACGGATCAGTTTGAGGCGTTAGGGGTAAGAAGAAACTGTTTTTTTTTGCGTAAAAAATCTTGATGCTTCTTTAATGGTATGACTTGTCATTCTATGCGACTTTCACAGAAGCGTATTTGACAGAAAGTGATTCCACAGAAGAGGATTTCACAGAAAGGTATTTCACAGAAGGGGATTTCACAGAACAGTTTTCTATTTTCCTCAAAAGGTATTATTTAACGTTCAGGTTGTCTATACTTATGTTGCTTATATTTATATTGTTTTATTTATGTTGTTTATAATTTTGTTCTTTTGAAATTATTTAAAAGGATGGTTTAAAAATGTAATTTAAAATGAACCACCGAGAAAACTCAGATCTTCTATAGAAATTTTAAAACAATACTTTATGGGAAATATTTAATTCGATCCAAAACATCGGAATGGATAAAAAAATTCGTTTTATACTAGATATCAAATAATTTAGTCACATTACGCAAAACTATACTGTTTTAATTTCCATTTGATGAAAACAAAAATGAAAAACAGGTTCTTGTGGAACAGTAAAAGTATATGGGAAAATACATCTGAATTTAGACAAGATTTGGTAAAAGGAGAATATCTCTTCATTTCATTCGGTTTTTGGTTTTTCTTCTTCAGTTCCAGATTCTTGCCTTCCGGAACCTTCTATGCTATTGAACTATTGATCTCACATTTTTCCAATGGCCCATTTTTTTCTAACAATTATATTCTTCTCAGTTTTATAAAATTCTTTGTGTACGTACGTTTAAACAACTTACACAATTAAGCGTCTGACCTTCTGTCCGATCTGAAATACGTTTGGCTATCCTCAATAATTCTTCTAAAAAATTCTCTCTCATAGTTTTATAGTACTCTCCGTTTTATTTTGTTTGCCATTCACAATCTAGTAAGGCTATTTCCCCCGGTGCGGTACCTCTTACTGGGCGGGCTATTATAACATAATTTTCATCATGTTCATTATTTATATTGCTTAATCTTTCGTTGGAATTGTGTCGTTTTCATTATTTTCCGATCCCTCTTCACGTATCTGCTCTTGTTTAAGTTAGTGTCACCGTTTAGCACTTGTCCGACAGTACTTGCACATAGTGTCTAGCTTAAAATGGTCTCTAAGGAAGAGATTCGATTTTCTGAGGAGAATTCCATGTTTTGCTAAAACATTTTAAACAGACGAGAAAGTGTGCTTGCACAAAATTAACATTCAATTACGTTTATGTATTAATTTGTTTATATTACTTCGTTCTTATCCATTTG
The DNA here is from genome assembly GCA_033557875.1 of Quadriops clusia. Lineage (NCBI taxonomy): Eukaryota > Metazoa > Arthropoda > Insecta > Coleoptera > Hydrophilidae > Quadriops > Quadriops clusia. The sequence goes on from JAWQRP010003572.1 coordinate 9,197, forward strand.
CGGAAAGCATGTCAGCAACCATCGTGAGCGCATTTTATTATGCATTGGCATGTGCGCCTTATTTCCTCTTACGACTTACGAGGAAAAAAAGATAATAATTCAAGCTGCTGAAAAAACGTTGGATTCTCATAATGTCGGCCGCACATGTAGGAAGACGTATGTAAATCCGGTGCCCTGTTATTTACGCAATTCAATGGATAATGCATTCAAAAAGATAAATCGTAGGAGGTTGACCCTATTGTTACCTGTGGGCATGCGCGCAGGTGAGAGCGCGCTATCTCTGGACCAGCGCACGCTGCGATGTCGCGACTGTTTATTTCGCTGGCCACAGTAGAGGGAGTGTGAGCCGCATGTTCAGAATTTCTTCGGCATCTGACGCAAATTGTCATTTTTCCCAACGCATCTGCCGAACAAATCGCACTAATTTCCATCATAATCTAACTTTTCTCCGGAAAACCATCCCCGATTGGAACAAATCCGTGGAAAAATGTGAACTCGTTCAAATGTTTCGCGGAGTTTCATTGTTGTGTTTTCGCATTGTTGCGCATCCCGATTGTTGCCCTTTCGGATTGTTGACTGAGTATTTGCACTGTTGAGAGATCTTTACCTTTATTGCGATAGTCAACTGTTGTTGCAATCTTCGATTGTTATTGTTTACTGTTCGTTGACTACTGTTTAGTTACTTACCGATGAGTGCTTAAATATTTTCGACTCTTCTGTGTCCTAACTCATTAAATTGCTATCCTATGAGTTACTTTAGTGATTATTTTAAACTGAAGATTAAGTGCCAATTGAACTTTTGAGGATATGTAAGTTAAAGTTCTGTGGATGCGGAAACCGGAATCATGATATCCGAGGAAGGAAACGTTTGAACATATTTGCCGCGAAAAGGTATTTATTGCTTAACGATAATTGTAACTGTTATTGTTATAATACAATGGTGATAGTAATTCCATTTATATGTGCAACACTATAGAGTATTATTAGTATTATTGTTGTTATTTAAATGTACTGTGACACAGTCACATATGACTAAAGTAATGCGACTAACATAATGTTCGCTATTTGTGTGTGCCTACATAATGTTCTAAAAATATCAATGTTTAACGCTTTGTATTTGTTTATTTTATCCAAGTGAAGTTTTTAAATTGTAATTGTTTTGTCCTTAACCGATGGTGCAATGATCTAATTAATTCAATGATGAGGCGTCCACAAGCCTCTGACCTATAAATGGAATGTATTCGTCATGTGCAATGAAATAATTATCAGCTATTTCTGCATTAATTAGTCGGAATCGTTAACAACCTCTGCTACTTCTAAATGTCTCTTTTCGTCGCCACCAGCTGGTTATCTCGTAAAAATATTTCGGTGCTGTTCTAGATTTAATTGTGGGCTTTATGCCTCTGGAATGCGGAATGTCAATGTTACATTTTAATTTTATTGTCTTTGGGCGCGAGGCATGCTGTAATTACTTTCCCAATCTGTTTGGGCATTTGAATTATGAATGTATGTGCATATTTGTACTGCTGTTTAGAATATGAATACGTTATTGTATTTAATTAACGTAAAAGTGTCATAGTAGGACACAACAGATCTCCCTGCTGATGCCCGGCAAGCAATTAAAGTTTATTTGCTTCTGGAGGATCTGGAATTAAATTTCCCACTCCAGAAAATGTCAATATTGTAGTAACTCGGGAAGTTTTCTGAATTTGTCAAAACTTTTCGCATTAAATGGGATATTGAAGATCATGGAATGGTAATTAGTTCATTGATAGTAAAATATGATGAGAGTTCCTGCTCCCAACTTTCCTCGGGCATAAAGTCTTATTAGGGCTTTGTTACGTAATTTTTTGGCCCGAATTAGATGAATATTTAAGTTATGATTTTGGGCAAATGGGACATTGTAGATTTTAGATTAAAACTTTAGAATATAATCACATCTTACAGTTATTAAAAATTTTAATTCAGTGAGTAATTAATGGATCACACTTTTAAATCTGTGACTAATAACTGCAGAAACATTAACGATTACTCACCATATATGCATCCGCGTATTATTATGCGTTTCCGCTATGTGATGATCTAAATTAGTACCTAAGTTTTATTGGTACAAAGTTGAATATCGATAATTTCCTATAAATTTTGAAAATAATTTGCTTTCCAGCATAAGGCCTGCTTAATTGATCGGAAATCGGAAATAGAGATTTTATCGCCAAAGGGAGTGCAATTTCGAATGCAACGCTTCGCTAATGAGAACTTAATTTGAATCCGAAGGGGTAATTGTTCAATTACGTATTGGATAAATTCCCCTGAAGTATTTATTCGATTTTTTCACGCAAATGAATTGTAATAAAATTCAATTAAACTTTCTTCTTTAATTGCATACTAGCACAAATATCTGTGATACTAGGGAGAAAATTAGGTTTATAGCCACCCCGCAAAAATAATTGGTTGAATAATATAAAGCCTCACATGATGTAAGGTTACCATAAAAGTCATAAAATCGTGTAGTGTTACATCAGGCAGTAAATTATCTCAGTTCATAATAAAATGTGTGCACCTTGCTAACATGGTCTACTCGCCATTACGTGTAGTCATAGACTGAGGTTAAGTTATTTTCTTTAATGGGGTGCACAGCGGTTCGCAGTCAACCACACGTGAAATAAATACCACATAATTCCACCCTTTCCGGACTACGTACAGACTATATTGCAGAATGTGTATTCATTTTGCAAACAGTATACACATTTTCCAAAATGTATGTGAAATTGTACATAAATTATAGAAACTGTATATAAATTATAGAAATTGTATATAAATTTTGCAAAATGTGCATAGTATCTGCGAAAGGTATATGTATAAATTTTATAAAATGTATGCATATCCAAGAATTTATTCTGAAAAATATGCATATCGGCATTGTGGTTTCCAAGGAAAGACAGATCTACAAGGTAGCTACGAAACAAGTCTTCCCGAACACCCGTTATACTTTCAGATCACTTCAAAATTCACCCGCGGGAGACATTAACAGCAATTTTAATTTTAAATTGGGGGTTGAAGTTGCATAAGGGGAAAAATTCCCCGATAAGAAATAAATTATTATATGCACCGTGCAACTTTTCTTCAACTCTTATTATGTAATACAACCCTACCTTTAGCTTGGGGTAACGAGGAATTATTTTTACGGTTCATAAAAATTCCCGACCTAATTTGCTTGGCAAACGCTCGCGTAAATCTTTATAACGTGGATAAGGGTATAAAAAATATGACCTGTATTAGCAGTATCCAATGATCCCTTAACAAGCAATGCTCCATCTCTTCCACATAGCCTACCTTCCAACAGCTATTTTTCCGTCAGCAGCTCAGTTTCCATCACAGTAATATTTCCATCATCTTTATATTCATTTTCAACACGCGCTCTCATCAAATTTGCGCTCCGAAAACATCCTTTTGAAAACTCATCTAAATAATCATTTCGCTATCGATCCCACTTGGAAAATTAAGTTTTTCGTAAGCATTGCAGGACTACCAAATTTGCATGTCCTAAAACAGAGGATTCATAAAGCCTGCGTTATAGAACCTGTTTTATAAGAAATGTTTTGTGAAACGCGAGAAGGGAAGTACTAAATCTCACCCCCTAATTTTCCTCGGGAAGCTACCCCGAAATCCTATTAAAAATTAATTTACAGGATAATGATGACTGAACGGACCATTGTGTTGTTTTTGTATAGCGAGGGCAATTTATTTGTTTTGAAGTTAATAAATTTGCAGAGATAGAAATTGTAGAATTAATAAAGCCATATATTTTTGAAAATAACCTGAACACTAATGAGTTGCATATTAGGTATATATATACAGGGTGGGCCACCTAAGACGTTCACCTTGAATAACTTTGTTATTAATAAAGTTAGAACAATAAAAATTTCAAGGATTTACTCAGCGCATGAAGGACCCCAAAAA
>JAWQRP010003573.1:0-13155 GCA_033557875.1 Quadriops clusia
CACATATTTATAGTATTCAAAATATTCATCAAGGAAGCACCGCCCTCACTAAACATACTTTAGACCTTAAACATAATTTTGATTTTAATAACCCAGAAATTCTTTGTCAAGAAAAGAACGATAAATGACGATGCTTCCTTGAAATGATTGAAATTTCAAAACATAAAGACCAATCCATTAACGACAGACGTGACATAGACGGACTTAGTCATATATACAAATCAATTTTTAAATAAAATTAACAAACACATATACATGCACACACACACACACCTACACACACACGCAACACACAGGTAAACACACTTTGATTAAATTTTTCGTTGTTGTCATATCATTTGTTATATTTCCTCTGATGATGCGGTCAAACCGCGAAACGCGTAAGGAAAAGTGCTTTTAATTTTATGAAATAAGGGCTATAAACCCAAGATTATAAAAATATTTATAATTATAAGTCCAAGAATATACAAATATTTATGATGATATTATATATTATGAGACATATTGCATATTATGATATATGAGGTTCTTTCCAACAAGACGATTTGATAGTTTAAGAATCAGGTACAGGGTCGGCTAAGGATCAAAATATAGGCAAGCAGACATTCAAGTGTATAGAATTACCGTATGGCGACGAAAATGTTACAATGGGCAGACCCTGTGCAGTACATTAAACGATTCTAAAACTATCAATTTGTGTTGTTGGAAAAGACCTATGATATGCACTTGAATACTCGTACGTATTTCAAATAATATACCTATTTGCCAGTTTACTATCCAGCTACATAGACAACCAATTCTACACTAAATGTTATTTTTTTACTCCAGAGCCTTAGAAGAGTCCTAAGAGCACAAACGCCTTAAATTAATTTGCCTGCTTTCTCAAAAAGCAAGTTTCCTCCAAAATTTTCTTTACAAAGTTTTCAAGAGCGTCCAAAAAGATCTTAAAACCGTTTCATATTTGAATTAAAGACTACAGCGTCCTCTACGCTTGGGAGTATTCAAATCGTATCGTATATGATCCGCCTCCCCCCCCCCATTTATCAGCCTGAACATTTTTACGCACGTAAATGATTGTAGCAATATTTTGTTCGTTCCTAATACAGGGTGTGCTTTTAGATTAGTTATGTGTTTCGGTTGTTCTGCATTGTGTCGCGAGAGATTCGAATGATGTTAACCCCTTAGGGCATGGGTCAGCTTTAACAATGACTGTGGATTTTAATGATTACTTTTGGGTAAGTAGAGGAGTACCATCTAGCAATGTTTACTAAACGGATTAACCATAATCTAATAGACCCGGAAAATTGGCCGCTCGTGGAACCTTTAACCCCTTGAGCCCGGTGGCAACCAAACGGGCGATTTAATGGTTAGGTTTGATTTAAAGTTGACGTCACCCAGAGGTGCGCTTTAAATTGTTAATTTAACAAATTGTTTAATTCGCCAGTTATTTCAGTCACCATTTTAATTGGTTTTTATTATCTCTAATCTTAAATTCACTCCTACAATTGGACCGAGAATGGTAATCTTGCTTCCTGTTTATCGCTCCTATACAGAGCTGTTCCTATCTAGTGGGTATTCTTTCGAATACTCGAGTTTTTCTCTATGCTTGCGGGTTTGCTGCTTACTTGATGCTTTCGTATTCGATAGTCATCAAACTCGTTATGTTACATAATCAATATGTATCATACTCAATTTGTATTGTACTTAATACGTATCGTAGTCGATATGTATCATACTCGATACATATCATACTCGATACGTATCATACTCTATATGTATCATACTCGATACGTGTTACATTTTATTACTTATCATACTTGATACGAATCGTAGTTGATACTCATAATACTTTATACTTACCATACTTAATACGTATCATACTCGATACTTGTCACATTTTAATTCTTATCATACTTGGTATCAGTCGTAGTTTATACTCATAATACTTAATACTTACCATACTGGATACTTATCATACTCGATACTTATATTACATACTCATCATACTCGCACTCATCATACTCGCACTCATCATACTCACACTCATCATACTCACACTCATCATACTCGCACTCATCATACTCGATAGTCTTTACACTTAATAATCATCATACCCAATACTCATCATACCCGATACTCATCTAATCTAATCTAAGCAATGATTGTATCCTGGAAACTTTGTTTACAGGGAGAGAAAAATAATGGGTTCGATGTTTTGTACCATAACATGAAGTATGGACTTGTGGCCAGCAAAGAGCTCGTAGAATTCTTCCGAGAAAGGTAAGAAACCCAATATTTAATGACATGAATTGAAATAGAATGTTCGGTCGATTCCGAGAAATGTGCATTAAAATTGCATTGATTGTAATCAATCCACAAAATTAAAGCTCCATGAAAACAATTACATAATTAGAGCTTTGAATAGAACTATTAACGCTAATAACTTATTGTATTCATAAAATGTAAAACTTACTTAAATTAGTCTCCGGAATTTTTGACCAATACTTGACTTTTATCTGACAGATTTAAATTTAAATGACATTTAGATTATGTACCAGTCCTGTTGCATTCTGGGAACAATTTGATTGTTTAATTTGGCGGTTAGATTTTGAATTTAAAATCTTTAATAAACTGAACTTAATTTATTAAGTTACTACTTGTAATTTAGTAAATGACTAAACTTAATTTATTAAATTACTAAATTCAATTTATTAAGTTATTAAATGCAATTTATTAAGTTATTAAATGCAATTTATTAAGTTATTAAATGCAATTTATTAAGTTATTAAATGCAATTTATTCAATTACTAAGATATTAAATTTAATAAATTTTATGTAAACAAAAACCAAACTGCACTTACAGATAAAAATCCTAATCTCTCATCTGATATTTTTAATCTCTTAATGCATATAGATAAAGAATTTATTATGTAAAATAAAATATTAAAATTATCACGTTTGTTAATAATACCTAAATCTAGTTAAAACCATGGGCGACCTGTTTTTCTCTTTGTTTAGCAACGTTAAAATGGATCTTGCAATAGCATTTCTACACGGACTTCCTAGTAGTAAAGATAGTTCTCAAAAAGAATTCATAAATTAATTGCGATAACCTTTGCCCTACATTGTAAGCCAACGTACGCAATTTGTTATCTTGACTAAAAGAGAGTCGGCTCTGCTTGTAAACTAAACACATATATGCAGGGTATTCCATTTTAACTTTTCTATAGCGCTATCTTAATAATGTTATAAATATAAACAATATATGTTATATATTCATGCTCCTGAAACTAAATATATATTTCAACACATATAATAAATAATAAATGTATAGGAATGAAAGGAACAGGAAGTTAAAGCCCAGTAATTGGCCTGTAAAAAAGGACAGGTGCGCATAAAATAGCAATTATTAACCCCATTTGCCCATATGCTGCCTGTGGCTGCAACTGTCCTCTTGTCTCACAATATAAAAGAGGACTTTTCCAGGCCACGAAGGAAAACGATGACACATTTCGTCTTCGAAATGAATGCAAATTCCCTTTATTACCTCTATTAAAGAATAAATTTTAAAATGATTAGTCTCAAAGGTCAAGCACCTGGGGTATGACTCGAATAACAAGTGCCTGAGCTGAATGTCTTGTACATAATATTAAATTGTTCAAGATGATGCGTTCTTGATTGTTTTAAATTCCGGCTGGCATGAGGATGTAACAAAATTGTTGAATAACTAAATACCTTGACTATTCTAAATTAAACAATAGGATGTTATTTAAGTAAATATTGAGAAGAAATAAATACTTCAAAGTCGATTAAGTACTGTGCACTACGTGAAGTTTCAAAATGAATATAAATGGTGTTAATATATTATACATGGTGTTTCAAGATGAACCTACGTGGTGTTTCTAAACGAACATATATGTATGTTATTTCAAACGTGCATAATGTTCTTCTTCACCTCTTGATATTTATTTTCATTAGTTGTTGTTAGGTATTAAGGTGTTTAATGATTAAAATTTACAGAATTTTAATAATGTTTTATTAATTTATATATACAGGGTGAGGAAAGTTCCGGAACCCCTAAATAACTTCAGAACGGTTTAAAATAATAAAACAAAGTAATCCTTGCTAAGTAGTTTAGTTTAATTTTGAAATATAAAGTTATTTCACAGTTTTAATAATTTTTTTTATAAATCCTATCAATATTATCTAAAATTCTAAAATTGATCGACACTTGCTATTTGATATTTAAATTTTACTGAAAATATTATAAATAGATTTAAAATATTTAATATTACTTTTACTACTGTAAAATATTATCTTGATACAACTATTACTAAAAATCAAAACACAACAAAATAATTATTCACAAAAATAAATGATAAAGATAACAAATTTAACAATCCAAACTTGTAAACAAAATTAATTGTTTGAATTGCAAATTTTACGAGAAACAGATAAAGTCAATAGAATTTACAAATAGCAAAATTATTGAAAATGTAAAATAACATACATATTTTTATTTAAATTTTCTATGCCAAACTTTGTTTTGTCTAAACTAAATGTAACTATAAGAAAATTTTTACTTGTAAGTGACATTAATTAAAAGATGGGAAATTACTAATTTTATATTTCATTTTATACCCCAGAAGAAATTTATGTTGCATATTTATATTTAAATATATAAACAATATGTTTGGAAAATTGTAATAATTTTAATCATTTAAGACCTTAACATCCAAATCAAACATTAAAAATGAACATACTTGGTATTTGAAAACGATGAGTCGTCAATTAAGTCACTTGACTTGAGGCACCAAATTCCAGATCAAATGTCGAGGAGAACAACTCAAAATTACTTGCAAAACTAGCCAAGCAGGCAAGCAGTTGTTGTCCACAAGGTACATTCGCTCCATTATGGCAAGTCCTCAAAACATCGGCCGAACGATTGTCAGCCCTTCACATGCAGATGGTCCAGAAGGTCACTGATCTAGTCAAGGAAGTGAGCAAATATACCGATGATTTGCACAAGAAGCACAAATCCGTAAGTTTACTTTTAGTAGCGACGATAAAGAGATTTTTCGGAGAAAATTATGATAACGAAAATTTTTGAATCAAACTTCTGAAATAAATTACCTATAGAACAAACATTCAAAAATATTTAGAACAAATTTTAAAATATGGATTTTAATGTTTTTGCAACAAATTTAGAAAAACAATTTTGACAAAACAATTCTAAACAAAATTTTAGATAACCATTTTGACTTTTGAACAGAGTTTAGAAACAAAATTTTCAAATACATATTTTTTGAAAAAACAAATCCGTTTTGTTTGCAAATTATGTGTAAATTAACCGAAGGTCAAAGAGGATGAATCTGGCACTTTGGAGGCCGTTCAAGCAATGCAAACGACGACCTCCTTGGTCCAGAAGGCTAAAGACGTCTACACCCAGAGAGGTCAAGAGTTAGAAAAACTGAAGAAGGAGAATGCTTCTCCGAAAGAGCTAGAGAAGGCTGAGGTCAAGTTGAAGAAAGCCCAGGAAGACTACCGAGCTTTCGTGGATAAATACTCGACAGTCAAGGATGACTTCGAAAGAAAGATGTCAATTACGTGCAGGCACTTCCAGGAATTGGAGGAACTGCACCTCATCCGCATGAAGGAATTCCTGACTTCTTATGCGGAAGTCATCCAGTGGAGTCATGACCAGATGGGAGTTGTGCATACTGAGTTTAAGAAGCAATGTATAGAGTTAACGGTAGAAACCTTGTTGGAAAAGTTTGTTCTTAGCAAGTATACTGGATTGGAGCGGCCTGGTATGGTTTATAGTTTTAAGTTATTGATGAAGCTCTTTAGGGGTCGATAAAGAACAATTCATTTTTTGAATGAAAGTATATTCTCATAGCATTTATTTTTGAAGCATCTATTCTCAAAGTATTTATGTTTAAAGCACTTACTCCTGGATGAAAGCATCTACTCTTAGATGAAAATGTTTTTTCGTGAATGAAAATATTTTTTCGTGAATGAAAATGTTTCTTCATGAATGAAAATGTTTCTTCATGAATGAAAATGTTTCTTCATGAATGAAAATGTTTCTTCATGAATGAAAATGTTTCTTCATGAATGAAAATGTTTCTTCATGAATGAAAAGATTTTTTTAATCGATGAAAGTATTTTTTGAGACATGAACTGTTCTTTTTGGATTCCAAGCAAAAGTGCCTGTTAAGACAGAGTGAACCGAGCTGATGGTCCCTCTTTTGTTGTTCTTCCAAACAGGTTTAGTTGATGTCGATGAGTCCCTGATGTCGCCGGTGCTTGATGCAGAGCCCTCGAAGCCCATGAAGCGTGAAGGTAATCAACAAGCAGATATTCCAGGGTCACAGGCAATGCCAACACATGCCAAACCATCCCGTCGTACAACCTCCCTTCTTAATCTCTTCATGTCTAACTCCCAGGGTACGTTACGTGATACTAAATTGTTGATCGTAGGCAGTCTCTAGCTACAGGTTACCTCAAGATTGTTCACTGTCCGGTGCTCCAAGTTTTGCAACTTTTTGTGCTCTTTCACTTGTCTTTCTTGCAAATCTACTCTTTGGAACTTTGCTTTTTACAGCTCTATTTTTACAGCACTACTTTACAACTTTACTTTTAAAACTGTGCTTTTACAACTTTATTTTTAAAACTGTGCTTTTACAACTTTATTCAAGTGCTTTTAATACTACATTTAACAATGCTACATTTTACAAGTTCTCTTTACACAATTCTACTGTATACAACTACTTTTTACAACTGTTTTTTACAATTTTGCTTCTGGCAATTCTAATTTTCTACAACTCTATTTTTATGTCTACAGTTTTTGCAGTTGTATCAATTTTGGAATTTTTGGAAAATTTGTAATTTTTATAATTTCTTAATTTTATCAATTTAGCAATTTTAACAGTTTAGTAGTTCTAACAATCTTGCAATTTTTACAAACTTGCACTTTTTGCAAATTTGCCGTTTTTACAATTTGGTAATTTTGTAGTTTGATAGTTTTGTAATTTTATAGATTTGTAATTTGAAAGTTTTGCAATTTTATAGATTTGTAATTTGAAAGTTTTGCAAGTTTATAGATTTGTAATTTGAAACTTTTGCAATTTTAACTTTTTTCAATTTCAAAGTTTTGAAAGTTTACACCATTAAAGTTTTTGCAAATTTACAATTCTCACAAATTTATATCTTTTTACACATTTTTTTTGTATGTACACTCGTTTGTATGCATCCAACTACCACTGGATCATTCTCAATTTAATTAAGATTTCTTTGTTTTCAATTTATAAAACAACTAGAGTATATTTATGACTAAGTTCTTTCCTACTCTTGGAAATAATGATCAAGTATAGTGTGATTAATTAATGTGAAAATTGCTTAATTCTTTTTAACTTTTTGATGTTTATTTTTTGTACCCTTAAAATTAAAATTATTGTCACTACGTTTCATTTATTACGATTACAAACTTCTTCGAGATTACATTATTATATGAAAAAAAAAATTATAAAATTATGAAATTTTTATCTTACAGAAAATTATTATAATTTGACCATAACATGACAACAATATGTCAAAATAATATACCAGCTTTTTTTCCTGTTTTGCTAAATTTAGGATATTATCAAAAAATAAGTTTTACTTAAAATGTTTTTTTTTTTTAATATTATGATAAAAATGTTAGTTAGACTTATTAATAATTTTGTTATAAATTCTATTGATGATATTTGTGTCTTAAAATTTATTGAAAATTTTTCATATTTTATATTAAAGATTTGAAAATATAATGACAATAATATTTTCTTAAAAGATACTATATTTTATTTTATTATTCAAACTTTAAGTGGTATAATTTTTATTAGTTTATTATCACAATAAAAGAAACATTTAAACAATAATTTTAATTTCAATAAAGGATTTATACTCAAAATGAACAAAAAATAATTACTTAATAATTAGTTGGGAATGATTAAGTGAAGATTGATTGACTACTGTTATTGCACCGAAGCTTCTACTACTCACTGTTTGCTTTTTATTGAAAGTAGAGGGCGTTTTGTACATAAAGCGGACCATTAGATTAATTATTTGATAACTTTTGATAAATGGGTTCTCGTATGAAAGTTATTATTTATTGCTCTCATTAATATTAATTAGCAGGCACAAGGTTGATAAAAATAATCTGCAACATGCTTTGTACGTCATTTCAATTTAATCATGAATTTTGATTTATTGTTGCACTAGCTCAGGGTTGGACACACTATCCTTAAAACTTGAGAGAAATCATAATTCTGTTTATTTTTAATTGCTTATTTGTTAATAATTTATTTTGAATTATTAATTTGACAATTGTTTTATTTTAAATTACAGTGAAACCTCGATTTATTGTTTTCGTAGGGACCAGTTAGAGAAAACGATTATCATGGGATAACGATCTTAGCAGGCTAATATGAAAAAATTAGAAATAAGCAACTATACATATTAAGAAAACTTATTTATTTATAATATTATATTAATATATACATAAATAATATTTTATATAATCTTGGGTTTGTAGTCCTTATTTTATAATTATAAGTCCAAGAATATACAAATATTTACATAAATAATGAAAAATAATTTAAAAAAAATTAATTTATTTGTAGTTTTCTTTAAGTCAATAGTTTTTGTTCGCTAAAAATTACTTTGATTAAAATAAAGTCTATTTTCCAAATTATTGAGCAACGTCTGGTTAGTTTGAAAATGCATTTCTTGTCTATATGTATTTACACCCGATGCGCAGGATATTAAACAATAACAAGCGGCTTTAATAAAAAAGTGTTATTAAACTTTACAAGAGTATATAGACTGTCAAAGCGAATAATGCAGTAAATGATAAATGTGATTTTTAGTTATATTGATTACATACGCATTTGTGGGCAAAAGACGATATATGAGGGAAAACGAAACAAGCAGGAACGAATAATCGAGGTTTCACTGTATTTATTTGCTAATTGTTTCATTTTGATTTGTTTATTTGTTAATTGTTTATGCATTAGTTGTTTTATTTTTAATTGTTTATTGATTAATTGCTTTATTTTTAATTGTTTGTTGTTTTCATGTCTTAGAAATATTCCAGGCTCATATTTTTCCAAAATTTAATTTTGAAAATTTGCAAGAAACTTCGAACAGGAAACCGGAGGTTAACAGGACCAACGGTATGTAATCTTCTCCCTTTACTAAATTATTTCCTTAGTAAAAATAAAAATAAAACCCCAACGAACATACTTAAAAAAATTTAACAAATAACAATAAAGTAATATAACTATTTTAATAATAATAGCCTAGAAAATAGTAGAAAACACCCTTAAAAAGAAACTCTAAAACAATAGTCACAAAAATAGTAGCCTAAACAAATCTAAAAAAGAATTAGTATCATTAAAGGAGTCCTAACGAACTTTCTTTTTATCACATGATGTTAATAGTCCTAACGCCTTACACATATATTATCAGTTAGTATTGAGGTAACCTGTAGAGACCATGACATTTTGGAACATCATGATAGGTGCTTCTAACCCGGGGTTCGGGCTGTGTTTGCAGGGTCACGTGAAGGGCGCGCCGGGCCTTGCAGCGCCCCTTCTAGCCCGACGAGTCCCGCTGATGCTCAGCAGATGGCCCGAAACGCCCATCGAGGATCCAAGTGTAGTATACCCATTTATTTGTTACAAAATATGCTGTGCAGTGCATGCTGCAATGGCATCGGCTCTTGCGGATGCATCTTTGGTGGTGGTTCCTGGCACGTTGGTGTATCGCTTGTACTTTCATTGTTATTATTATTACGTTGTCACCCCCGCCCCCGCACTGCACTCCCCTTCCCGGCTGTGTTGGCGGAACCCCAGCCCATCCGTTGCGTTGGTCAGAAAACACTTCCAGCTATTAGAGCTAGTTTTTTCTATATCACCAATCATATGTTGATCCTACAGATTAGTTTTCATGCTACCATTTGATATTTATACTTACAGGTATCCCTCGTATAACACAGTAGTTAGATTTCGAGGAAATGCCATGTAATTCGAATCCGTGTTGAATAAAGCAAAGAACATATCTAAAAAGCAGGGTTAGACAAAATTTACACATGGCCAGTAGCTAAAGCAAGTAACTAAATAAATAACTAAAAAGTGAATGTACACGAGGTTAGTGGCTGAAGAAAGTACTAAATTTTAGCCACTATCCTCATGTAAATTTACTTTTTAGTAATTTGCTTTAGTTACTTGCTTTACCTACTGGTGATGTGTAAATTCGGCATTAGGTTCCAAAAATTTGGTAATACCATAATATTTATTTGAATAACCAAGAAAAATATGTTCATTGTACAAATAAAAAAGCGTTACATAATTTGTACAAGAAAACTAAGAACACGGTTCGATTTGGCAAGGGATATTACTCACAAAATGTTCAATTCTTCATCACTACTGATCCCATTACCGTATATTTCCGGGTATAAAATGATTGTTCAATCCCTAAAAAACAAGGTCTAAAATCCGCAATCGTCTTATACGACAGACATAAAGTATACGTAAATAGATCAGATATATTTCTAAAATATAGCGTGGAATTTGAACATCATCTATACGCCAGTAGTCTTTTACATGGAAATATATGGCAAATAAGGGCATTTTGTCATTTGGGACATATACTTATTTGTTGATTATTCGTCTGCAATAAAATATACAACCATTATGCTATTAGGCAACCAGGCATTCATATCTTGTGTAAGTATATGCGGATATGTATCTCTTTCCCTATATAAGATAAAGGTGTATATTTTATTTCTTAGCCGACTGTACATAATATTTAACAAAAATTATATAAAAACTATTAATTATACGGAAATTTCCGCAATTCTCGAATCGTGTTGGAGCGAACCGTGGTATGAAAGTACCGTATTATACGGGGGATACCTGTATATGTACCTTTGTATTTTTTTCTAGTCGTATTCAGTTCCTTCTATTCACTTATTTTTGGTTTTATTCGTTTTTTTTTTTCTTCAAGTAAACAATTTTATTTTAATTTAGTGTTTATTTGTTTCTAGTGTTTAATTATTTAAAGGATTAAATTATTTTTGGTATATATTTGTTTTCAGTATTCAGTTGTTATTAATATTCGATGGTTTTTAATGTTTAACTTATTTGAGTACAATACCCTTTTTTATTTTCAATTATTTAATCCATGAGTAAACGTGCAGGTGTGTTATACTACTAGGTCCGCTAGCACATTTTGACCGATAAGTGTTGATTCTTTTTACCACATATAATGCGGTTTTCTACATATAATGCGGTATTACAAAAAAATTTGTTGTTAATTATAAATCTACTTGGATTATTTTTTCTTAGACTATTATTTTAAAGGATAATTCATGTGCCTTGGGATTAAATCCTTGTATAAATTGAAAATACGTTTCTGTTAGTTTTGTCCTCTTTTTTTTATTAATGCGATTGCCTTACGCTGACGCGTTTCACGATCATGATTACTTCATCAGAGGCTCAATATTAAACATTAAACTTAAAAATCTACAAATTCAGAGAATATTTATTATTATTAGATTACTACTGTGGATATTTACTTAAATATCTCTACTTTAGATTAAATGTTTTTTTTTACTTATAATTATTAATTCTAGATAAAACACTAAAATTTTTACAAAACTACATTTAGATAACTAAAAACTATAGGAAATTGCATGTTTATGTAGTTATACATTACATCACAAACAAAATTTTTGGTCGAGAGATTAAACTGAAATTCGATATCTGTGAGTTTTTCGGTACTTATAAGGAAGTACGAAACTTGAAAGTAAAAAGAGGAAAAAACTAACACTAATGAAGTATCAATTTATACAAGGACTTAATCATAAGAGACATGTCATCATATAAATTTAGTTTCATACGAGTTAAAAAAACTTCCTCTAAAGCTTAATTACGAGTTTCTTGCACAGTTTGTTCTACTTTACACTGCAAAACTGAGGCACCAAGCCACAATTACATTCATTCTATTTTTTTTTTTGGAATTAAAATAAAACATTCGAATAATCACGCAATAAATTATCGGTCAACCGCTTAATTTTTCAATAGTGCAAAGCTTCCTCTTAGAAATTTTTTACTAGCTCGCTTTTCAGAAAGAGTTTTCCCACACATTTTCTCTAGCGTTAATGATCTGCACCTTTGCTCATCAGGGTAACTCTAAATTACATGCGTAAGTTGTCTTACCACCTCCTTAGTAAGTGTGTATGTTCACAGGGTTTTTGAGAAGTAGGAAAGATAAGTCGAAGCAAAAGAAGCTGAAAAAGAAAAAGGATAACTCCGACAACCAAAGCAATAAAGAAGAAAAGTCCGATCTGTAAGATCCTGCAACATTTTTACATTTAATGCTTTTAGTGATCTTTGGGCAAAGCCATACATACACGTGACATACACATACACACATACCTACATACATTGAACACACATACATATACTACTAATATTTAATACACATAACTTCGTAGATACATAATTTTATCACAAGTAATTTTTTGAGTATGTACTAACTTGGCTAATTATGACTCCCAAGCTTCGAATTTCCAAGACATTTTTGACTCGTATAGTTATTGCACTCATTGTTTTTGTAGTGAAGAGAAAGAGGAAACTAGAAAGAGCCAAACTCTTGCTGAAGCGGAACCTGAAGGCCCTGAAGTTGACGAAGATGGATATGGGATTCAGCCAGCTGCCCCGCAAAATTGGACCACAAATGACAAAGGGAGTTTTTATTCTTCTTCTGATTCTGATTCTGGTAAGTCTCTATTTTCATTTATTTAATATTTCATTTGTTTGTCCTTTTATTTTTTTATCCCTTCTTTTGTTTGTCCATTCATTTGTACGTCTTCATTTATTTACCCTTTTATTTGTTTGTTCCTTCATTTGTTTGATCTACCATATGTTTTATTTAGATACATTTTAATTAAAATAATTATGATGTATATTAAATTTGTAATGGAATATACAGGGTGGTCCAGCTAAGAAGGCCCACTTAAATTACAGCGTTATTAACAAACTTAGAACAATAAAACTTGCAGGATTTACTCAGCACCTAAAGAGCTCCAAAAAACGCTAGTAGTGTTTT
>JAWQRP010003574.1:0-13153 GCA_033557875.1 Quadriops clusia
TAAATTCGAAAGCGTTAAAATCGATCTCGTCAAAAGGAAAAAGTGAAAAAGGAAAAAGTGAAGAAGGAAAAAGTGAAAAAGGAAAAAGTGAAGAAGGAAAAAGTGAAGAAGGAAAAAGTGAAAAAGGTAAAGTGAAAAAGGTAAAGTGAAAAATGAAAAAAGGAAAAAGTGAAAGAGAAGAGCGAAAAGGGAGTCGGCCGAAAGGGAGCCGGAAAAGACATCAGACAACGGAAGTCTATCGGAGTATACTCTCTGTCCTATTAAAACATAATTTGATACTGTCGCTATGCAGCCGAATTCTAAATAATTGAGGAGGTTTCTCCATTTCCCGGTCATTTATTTCGTATTGTCCCCATCTCGGGTTTCCTTTTGCTCTTGCAGCTTTCTTTCTCTTTCCTTGCCGACGAGCCACTTGAATTAACGTTAACTACATTTTGTAACCTAAGCGCTGGATCTATCGAATTACCACGACATTTTTCTACTTTATTCTCTTCTCACTTTATTAATATTATTATTACTATTATTATCTCTTATTATTAATATTATTATTACTATTATTATCTCTTATTATTATTATTATTATTATTATTATTATTATTACTATTATTATTACTATTTGTTAATCAGACTATGGCGTAATAAAATTAATTATCCTCTATATCTGTTCTAAATATGTTTCTTATTCTGTAACTCTACAAGCAACGCAGTCAAGTCAGAGAATCGTATTCGCCATTAATGTTGTTGTACTTTTGTTTGTCAGACCATTGTCATAAATAGAGGATGTTCCTACGTGCTTATATAATAACAGAGCAGCAATATTAAACTATTGCAAGGGCAATATATCATGATGCACTTTACAAAGTAAACTATTTAATGGCTCAAGTCGCAGGCGAGCAATGTAGCCAATTATCCAACGATGATATGAGTGCTAGGGCACCTTTGAGTATCTGGCAGCTTTGCGCTTTTGGTTTTAATTTCATGTGAATTGTTTGTTTGAAACACAACACTGCAAATACATGGATGGCAATTCGTTTTACGCTGCTATATGCATTACTGCTGCATAAATTTTTAGTGAACATGATAATATGTATATGTCGAAATCATAAGATTAAATATATAAGTAGGATAAAATGTATGTGTATATGGTAATTTGTACGAGTGTACATGGTCAGATGTACATGTGCACATGGAAATAAGTATACGTGTACATGGTAATAAATATATGTGTACATGGCTGCCCGTGATTTTTCACGGGCATTAACTAGTATTATAAATAAATAATCATAAATAAAATTACAGAATAAAATAAATTTAAGAAATAATTAAAAATAAATAATAAAAACAAAATAATAAATTCAAGCCGTGAATACGTGTCGTACATAAATATCCCGAAGGTGAGTTAAGAGCCCCGACTATTTGAATGCCGAAGTGAAATGGGAAATTTATGTCGGGGCTATTTGTCATAGATTGTTCGCAACGAGGCGTTCTGTTGCTGGCTGTTGCTAGCAAGCGTCGGGCAAGCAAACAAAAAGAAAGCTCGGGAACTTTTATATCTAGATGGTTCAAATCTATTGTGCGGCAATTCGATTTTATTTATCGTCATAATACAAACACATTGATTTTTCCATTTGGTCCTGCGGCACGACTAAAGCGGGTAAAAAGAGTGCTGTGCACTTTAAACCTGAAATTGAGAACTGAAATAAAGGAGTAAAAGCGATTTTAGGTGAGTGGGAAAAGTTTGATGTTTGCGTAATAGATAATAGTTATTTTATTATAGTCAAGTTATTTTATTATAGTAAAGTTATTTTATTATAGTAAAGTTCTTTTGTTACGGTTAAGTTTTTTCATTACGGTTAAGTTATTTTATTACGGTTAAGTTATTTTATTACGGTTAAGTTCTTTCATTACGGTTAAGTTCTTTTATTATAGTTAAGTTCTTTTATTACGGTTAAGACCTTTTATTACGGTAAAGATATTTCATAACGGCAACGTTATTTTTTTATGGAAATAAAATTATTTTATTGGATTTCAATCATTATTTCAATGATCATAGAGGAGGTTTCCTACTCATTAGCCGGCATTAGTGACGTGAAGAATAATGTTATTATTTCCCAAATACGACTTTGATTTCTTTATTATCCCTAACAGCATGAAGGTTGCGGCAACGGTGAACTAAATCGAGTTCGTAAAATTGTTGGTTTGTTAAAATATAAATCTGCGCTGTTGGCAATAAGAGAAGATTATGAGGTTATCGTTTGTTCGGCACATTGAATAAATACTTAAGATAAATATCCTGTGATACAAGATGTTTTTTTGCAATTGGACCATGATTATTCTTTTATAAAGAAAATCAATCTTTAATCAAAAGAAGAACCGAATGTTACAACGACGAAAGGCTAACCTTTACCACTTCGACGTATGACTTACATGTGGTATAGACTGAGAGAAATAAATTAGAAAAATTTTAATATGTTATGTACGTTTATTGTTCGTAAAAATTGGAGGAAAATGCTAAAATAGATTATGGTATGATAAAATTGGTATGTAAAGGTTGTAGAAATGTACAGTCAAGTAACTTTTATAATATACAGGTCTGTGGTATAGGCAACCAGAGGCAATTGTAAATCAAAGGAACATATATGTCATAAGAATGTGCACTAACTCTGTATATAATATTTCTCATCTGACCGTGCATATATGTAGGGGAGAGCGGGGCTGGTACTAACAAATTTTGTATTTTGGTTGATATTTTCAATAATAATTAACTTTTTTTATTATATTTTTAATTTATAACATGCTTTGGCTATTCAGTTATGATATTAGTAACAAAAACCAAGCACTTTTAGAAACAGAGTCATCAAAACTAAAAAAGTCATTTGTTAATATATGCCCCGTATCTGGGGCAAATATTAACAGAGCTGGGGTAAGTATTAACAGAAACGTGAATTATATCAAATATTTAAATAAAATGTCATTCATATTAATGAAAGTGTTTTATTGTTGAGTTGAAAATAAAATGTTTTATTGTCTTTAGGATATAATTACTGTTACAGTTTTAAGATTTTTAAGTCTGTAAAGATCGATACATACAATTTAAACTTAATATTTAAAAGTTCCATAAACTTTTTAGTGTCAACAGTCTTAATAGACAATGTCGCGTTGCGCTTCATAAATCCTGCAAACCAATCTTTGCCACCTTTTTCATCTATTTTCCAAGATTCTGGAATATTATCGACTTTGTATCGAATTGCAAGCTCGTAGGTTAATTTCTTGACATCATCCGGTAGCAATCCAAAATAAATATTGGCACATTTTTTTAAATAATCAGCCATCATGGTTTCTTGTTGCGAATTAAAAATTAAACGGTTTTTTATAACCTACTTCAACAGAAGTTCCCTCCTTTTTTTCTTTACGTATTTAAACAGTGTCACATGACAAATATCGTATTGAGTAGCAACATCTCTATATTTTCTGTTTTTTTTAGAACTTCCTTAGCTGCTTGCTCAAATACTTCCTGAGACGTGGTCCCTCTTTTAGTTGTCTTTTTGTAGATTCTCATTCAGCAAAAAAACATATCAATTGTAAAAAAAACACTCCGTTAATGCCACATGCATACAGGGTAAGTATTAACATGTTAATACTTACCCCACTCAATTTGTTAATTTTAGCCCCAAGGTCACTTTTTTTACTTTATCAATTACAGCAAATATCCTAGTCAAAACAATTACAAACAAAAAACATAGTATTATTGTCAATAAAATAAAGTTCGATTCAGAACAAAATTTAATTCGATTCAGCGAATAAATTAGTCTTAAATCAATTTATTGCAAAACACAAAAAGTTCGTTTACCTGTCAATTCGAGGTCGCTGCGCACAACTATTCCAAGCGACGGCTGGCTGGCAACTGACAAGTCAGGACACGTTCGGCTATGTATATAGTATATCTAAACGAAATATCATATTTTTAACATATCAAGTTTGGCGGGAATAAGCTTGTTAATTCTTACCCCCGTTAAAACCAGCCTCGCTCTCCCCTACTACCGCTGAATATACACCAGAGATTTTTTTAAAGCGGAAAACTAAACTAAAATTAAATGGCAGGTCATGATCACAAGAAAGGCAGAATCAACATAGAGTGTTAACTAAAACAATACTGATTCGGATATTGCAATAATTGAAACTTTTCCCCATGGCCAAAAACAGCAACGAGATTTTGCAAAGCGCAGGTGTCCCTCTATCTACCCTAATACACTCCATTTCCGTCCATTAAAATCAAATATGTCACGCTGAGGAGAAATGTAATGGCGTGAAGTAATTTGCAGCCAGGTAATATTATAAATTCCATTTTACCGGAGAAAAATGATCGCAAAAACAGACCGTCGTAATCGAGGAAGTGCTCATTGTTGGCAGCCACTTCTTGCGGAATAATTTCGTGCGATCGCAGGCGGCTCCGCCGCCTTTGCGGGGACAAGAAGTTATTGTGCGATCGTTTTCCTTCATTGGGTTTAGAAATTCCCGGGCCAATCTCCTGTGACGACCGTTTACGACCTTGCGGATTGAACATTAACCAGAGGTTCCCATTTCTTCGTCGTGAAAGAATCGAAACGATAATGAATTGAATGCTTTGTAAATCAGCTGAGGAACATGCCTCGTCGATTGGTGTAAACTTAAAGTCGATAGTACGCGAGATAAGAGGCCCGAACATGTAATAAAAAGCCAGCTCGGTGTAGATGAGAGCTTCCAGGCTTTTTAATGCGAAATTACCCGTTTCAGAGCAATCATATCCGTCGCTGGCCGAAGAGTTGGCCGCGTTCGGCCGGCAGAGAATCTTGCGATCTTGCCGTCTTGCACGAGAGTCTCCTGAAAGACCGTACGTGTGGCTCGATTGTATAAAGGTAAGCTTATTAAATTGAAATGAAAATGATTTTGCAATTACCACGGGATCTTTGAGATCTCGCCGCCTTGCATTGAATAGGGATCGAGTTACCATGCGTTTGATTCTGCTCAATAGCTAACCGAGCGATTGTTGTTTTTGTTGATTAATTGTGATTTGATTCCATTTCAGACGTCGCTTTGTCGGCTTAAGTTTCAATAATCGGCGCAGATTAAGGCCGACAGGGCCATTTCGATAGTGTTTTGCTTTCCTCTTTCTCCCTCTTCATTCTTAAGCTGGTAAGCTTCAAGTTAGAAATCTTCAACGATCCCCTCCATTGCGATATCGCATATGTGGTAATAATTTTGTAATATCACATATAAGTAATATCATGGCAAGCCTCACAACGGTCATAATGGTAATAATAATAAAATTAATGAGAGCAATTGCGTCTATTCATAAGTATAAATAAAGCACAATTTATTTACAATTGTAACCGAGAAAGCTAGTTAAAGTTAGAAACTACACCCACTTGTTAAATCTTGAGTTGCCACATAAATGTTGATAAATGCAAGGTTCGACGTACGCCCAAGAGGGCGTTTTCGATAGGTGACTTTTATTGATCTACATTAAGCACTATCGGTGGACAATAGGCTGTTGGATTAAATATATGATGATGGTTATAAGTTATGACAATAATAATTGTCATAATATTAACAATAATAATTATAATATTGATAATTGTAATAATAATAATAATAATAATAATACTATTAAGAATAATAATAATGTTAATAATAAGAGTGCGTAATCGTTTACTTAACACGAGAAGCAAATAGCTTCCGCTCCACGGCACTTTGATGTCGTTTTCTCCCAAAAGGCCCTCGTAAAATTACTTAAAATTAAATAAAAGGCCATTTAAAGTAATAGCAGCCCAGGTGGGTAATTTGTCCGCTAATAGCGGGCCCGCCCAGCGGCTCGGATTTTTCGTTTTTCTAAACCCGCACGAAGGAAAAAGCGTGTGACTAAAGAGGGGCCGAGAAGTTTGCGCCTTGTAAAAAACTGTTTTGTCTTCTCACCTCGTCCAGTTCGGAGGCAACTCTTCGGAATCGCCAGGACCAGAACTTTTAGCGTTAGTCTAAACGACGTTAGTCCGTTTTTGTGGATCCGATCTCGAGCACGTAAGATTCGAGCGAGGACCTCACAAGACGAAGAGAAGCAGGATGACGAAACATTTTTCATTCAAGAACTCCGATCTCGCGCATAATGATAGCTCGTTTTTTATTATTACCCTAATATTACCTTTATTGAAGTCGAGAACGACTTAAAGATTGATTTTTATTATGAGCCTGAATGAATTTATTGCCACGAGATTTAATATACGGTGTGTGCTCTTACATATTCATGAGCCTCACGTACGAGGAGTTTTGCCATGCAAATTATGGGATTGCAGTAGGTCAGCTAGAGCATTTAAGCACTCTAGCTGCACGGATAAAAACGGCAATTATTCTAATGATTTTACCACACTTTACTACTATACATATTAATCAATCATTCCGTGGTTTGTATGATGAATCTTCTCCTTTATCTTCATTAGCTATGATGCTTTGTTGCTTTTGTTGCATTATTAGCTTTATATGTACGTGCAAATACAGCAATATTTCATTTGATAAAAGAATATCATATGTAAGTCGATGTAAACAGCATAATTTATTTTTTTTTGTAAAAAAGTTGTAAAGTGTCTGTGATATTTTTGGTCTACAAATACAATAGCTTTCCTTAACTATACATTGAACTGTTTAGAATCTAAACTTTAAAACTGTGTGCTAAGAAAAATTGAAAACTTAATTAAGATATGCCTTAGTGTGAAACATGAATAAAATTAAGCAAATTTGCTTCAATTAAATCATTTATATTCTTGAATAAAATCTATCGAATCTTGTCTCACGAATATTGCCAAGAATATGCCTTTATTTTTGGGTCAAAATTAGTATTCTCTCAGTGTAGTCTATTAAAAAGAATTAATTAAACTGTGCTAGCAAAGCATAATAGTTTAATAAAAAAGATAAAAGAGGATTAAATAAATTAAGTAAGCATAGCGAGCGAAGGATAGGCTAATGAAAAGTTTACCTATAAATAATGTTGTGGTAAATATCTAACAAAACGTTTATTGAACTTTTGGTATTCTTGTTACAGGTCCTGCTTCCTCCTGCGAAGAGAGCGATACCGAATCAGAA
Organism: Quadriops clusia; assembly: GCA_033557875.1. Taxonomy (NCBI): domain Eukaryota; kingdom Metazoa; phylum Arthropoda; class Insecta; order Coleoptera; family Hydrophilidae; genus Quadriops; species Quadriops clusia. The sequence goes on from JAWQRP010003574.1 coordinate 7,111, forward strand.
CCAGGAATCCCTCTGAAGAGGAAGCAAAGAAGATCTCGCACCACCTTCACGGGCGAGCAACTGGAAGCTTTGGAGAGGGCCTTCACCAAGAGCCAATACCCTGACGTGTACACACGCGAGGAATTGGCCCAAAGAACCAAACTCACCGAAGCTAGAGTTCAAGTTTGGTTCTCAAACAGAAGAGCGCGGCTGCGGAAACAGATGAACTCCCAGCAACTAACAGCTTTTAACACCATGTCCCTCCAGGGCGCTTTTCCGGTCCAGCACCAATACGCAGAGAGTGCCTTCAACCAAACTGGATGGCCAGGCCAGGCTTACCCTTCGGCGGCTCTTGGGCCTTCTTTGAGTCATCCTACCTTAACTACTTCAAGTGTACCTCACGGCGTCAGCGCAACAGCCCCATTGGGGTCCAATACGACTTGCAACAGCGCCGTGCCCCCTTCGTCGCAAGTTGCCTCTTTGTACAATTCTTATAACTCTTCCATGGACCAAGCCTCTAGCTTGAATAGCAACCAATTTCCGTACAATATGGGGCAAATTTCTCCTAACCAGCTTCCAGCGACTCCCCAAAATGCTGCTGCGTTTTGGGCGAGGAATGCTGCTGCCGCACAAAACAAGCAACTTGGCGAGATGTGGCCTGAGAATTATGGGTAAGGTTAGCATTACATTATAAATAACAAATATCATATTCATTATTATTGTTAATAATAATATATTATTATTATTAAGTATAAGTCTTTCGAGCTAATAAAAACTCTTATTTTAAAGTTTCATACTTTATTCTTGACCTTTTACGCGTTTAACGGCATTTTACCGCTTCTTCAAAATTATATTTTATATCTTGTAAGCTTTAAGGTTATGATGGCCTTGTGATACGGTAGCCATTTTGCTATTAAATGCGCAGTTTTCATTAGTGTCGAAGTACTTACACCTATAATAAACCTCATATTAGCAAACCAGAATCCAATACATAATCAAATAATAATAATATACAGGGTGTTTCACCTAAAGTGAACCATTGAAATTGTGGCGTTATTAACAAAGATACAATTTCCAAAATTTGCGCATTTACTCTACGCATAATGGGCTACAAAAAACTCACATAAAATGTTTGTCTAACTCTAAAATTTTTCGCGCATGCGCACATCAAACAGTAAAAAAAACATAATCATGATAAACTTTTTTTACATATCCATTTTCTACTGCTCAATCTGTGTACATCGATGTAAATATTGTTTCAAAATATTAACGCATGCGTACACAGTCATCATTTAAAAAACGGGTTTTTTAAATGACTGTAACTCCTTTATTTAATGAGTTAAAAAAATTAATTTTTTTTGACATACATTTTATTCGAGATTTTCGTAACCCTTTATACGTAGAGTAAATCCTCAAATTTTGGAAATTGTATCTTTGTTAATAACGTCACAATTTCAGTGGTTGACTTTAGGTGAAACGCCCTGTATAATAATAACTAATAATGATTACAATAAATAATAATAATAATAGTAATAAATAATAATAGTAATAAATAATAATAGTATTAAATAATAATAATAATATTAATAATATTAACAAAATCACTCCTCCTCCTTCGATTTCTTAATGATAAATGGCACCCGTTGAAAGAACGTTTCCTAATACACTCTCTGTTGTTATTATTGTCATCATTACGGCACAAATTATACATTCTATTAGTGCGCACCGCCGACTTTGACATAATCGCAAAGACTACAATACATTATCATTATTTTTTAATTAGAAATATTTCATACCCGCCTTAATTGCACAACATCGCATACCTGCGGCCTTGCTTGCATTAATCGTCCCTCTGCAATATTTGTCTATTAATAGGTTCTTTCCAACAACTCGATTTGATAGTTTTGTGATAGTTTTATGTACGATACAGGGTCGGCTCACTAGTAAAATCAGTAAAATATACATCTCTATGGTAATTTCTAAATGTTTGATCGGTCCTGTACCGTACATTGATACAAAACCTGCTTTTGGAAAGAACCTTATATTACGCAATTTTTTCTTACACAAACTAAAGCGATGACTAACTCCTGAAAAGTAAATTACCTGTGCGCAATATAAGAATATGTATGTGCCATATCGGAAATAAACGAAACAAAATGGAAACAATCGTTCCAATAAATGTTCCTTAAATCGTTCGAAACGTGTTGATACGCTTGCAATTCCCGTTTTATCAGCACATTACCTATATTAAAAACTCGGGGGAAAAATGAGGCGAAAATGTTTGCTAGGGCATCAAAGTTGTTTGTATACACTTGATGGCTTATAGACCATCAAGTGGTAGCTGTGGTCTTCAGGAGGACGGAGCGGCTATTAAATAATAAATTAATTGCCGTATTTAATAAACAACCCGGAGTCATATTTAAGCGCAGAAGAAACGAACTAATCTTTCATTATATAAAACCGACTCAAATTAATTGGTACTACCACTTCATTATTCTGTCCTGGGCCGCAACCGCCAATTATAGAGCCTCCCAGATGGGTTCTAGCTGCGCTGAGAACGCTAGAAGGCCTTCGACTTCTTTGACCAACTAGCTGGGAGCCTTGTCATTCCGTATGCAGCGTTTTTATAAAGAGAATCTTTACTACTACAGTACGCAATCATTTTCAAAACGTGATCACTGAAATTACACGGCATCGTTGGAAGGTATCACTTTTGGCTTACCTACACGTGTGGTGCAAGCAAACTTTCCTACGGGAGATGGTCTTCTTCAAATCACTTCAAATCTTTATAAAAACTTGTCTACATGTTTCGACTTTTATTAAGTTTAATTTTTTTTAAATTATTAATAGGACTCTTTATTTTTTCTTGCAGACTGTTCGCTAACTCTTCCTACAACCACGGCCATCATTCGCCAACCGAAGCCAAATCAGGATATCCTTACTTCAGCAGCATGGATATGGGGTCAAGTCGAACCCACAATCCCAACCCGTAAACAAGTCCGAAATTTTTGTAGATATCTTTGTAAATAATAAAAATTATTAATTACAAAAATTATAGTACATAAAAATATTACAAACAAATATTATAATTAAAAAAAAATTGTTAGTTAAAAAAATATCCGGAAATACGACTATAAAAACTTTTTACACATATTCGATTAATGGTTTATAGTAAGAGTACCCGGATTGACTACAAATGCATTTTTGAATGCACATATGTATGTATTTATATTATTTCACGGAGCTGTTATTTCCTTGTTTATAAATGCCCCTACCTTGCAACCAATCCACAATAGATTTGTACCTTATGTTAAATACACTTTTTTGTTCAATAAGTTATATACCCATCTTTTCATAAATAATGTAAGTCTATTTAAGAAAAATGTTCTTGCATTACGCAATAATAACCATTATTAATATTGTTATCATCTTAGTGCAAATAAAATGATAAATACATTAAATAAATACCTTTAATAAAAAATATCTTGTTTTCTTGCAAATCCGTTATCTCAGCGCATTCTTAAGCATCATATATTAGACCTTCCCCGCGTGACACAAGTCGTACTTGTCATCGCAAGCATAGAACACCTCGACGAGTTCTAGTTGACAAAGTCTCACAATGAGCCCCGAACAAAGAGGCGACAACGATGTGAATCCTGCGAGGTGGCAACAAAGGGACATTCTTGGGCTTGTGGGGGGGCCCTCGAGGGGGGTCGCGTCATCAAAAAACACTTTATTTTGGTAGGCAGGAAGCCATCAGTGATCGATATGCAGCAATCAGGAAACCCGTGGGCGCTTCTCATGTCGTTTCCTTTTCAGCACGAGCTACCCGTCTTGCATGGTCTTGGACCTTCTCTGTAGGCGCTTCACCACCTCCTACCTCTTTAGCCCTCATTTTTGCCCAATGCTCTAAAGCACTGTTACATAAAGCACCTATGTAGAACGTGCTCGCCTGAAAAAACTGGATGACCGTAGAGCATCACTGATTTATGTTGTTCAAAGAAAAGTTGGGACGAAAGCATTAAATTTGTGACTAATTGCCGAGTGACAGGGTACCTTTTGTCGTAATGTTTGCCAAGGGCCTCACAACTACCTATCTAATTGCCAAGGAAATAAACACACATTTTTTGCGCTTTAGTCTCATATTGAGGTAGGTTCTTTCCTTTCATTCTTGCAAATCTTCTGTGTAAGTGGACCTGAAAGAATGGAAACTCACTGTATAGTAAGTTGCGTCAAAAACTACATCGAAGTAATCACATCGGTCTCGGTTATAAACCCCGACGTTACGGATATTAGTCTAGGCCTTCACAAAATCTTTCTCAATTTTATGGTGTCGTTATATACCTAAAAAACAAAGTATCTCCATCGCCAGGAACAAAAAATGTTTTTGATTATTTTGCATCTCATGCAATAACAGCCTCTGATTGGATAGCTAGTGTACATTTATCAGTGATTACACTGATAAAACACCCTGTTGATTTCTCCTAGCGACACAGTTCAGTCTCTTAGTTACTTCTGTCTTTTGGTGCTTTAAAAAATTTAAACGTCAGATAAACTTCAAAATGAAAGATCTGGCAATATGTATTTATGTGTAGGTGTATTTAATAAAATGAAGAAAATATATTATGTACCTACTGGAGATGCAAACTAATCTAGCCGAATCGCATTCGTGCTACTAATTTTACGGATAAATTCACTCCTGCCTCCTGCTTAGGAACGAGAATCGTGCAAATTTGACAATGAAAACCCTCCAGCCCTTCGGGCTGTCGGGTTTTCAATACTTTGTTCCTAAGCAACAAGCAGTCGTGAATTTACCGATAAAATTAGTGCACTAATTACTACAGAAACTTTCGTAACCTTTCATTTTTACACGTTTGTTTACAGCACTGATAATGTCGTCAAACAGACAATATAACGCAGCACAAATTGAAAACCAATTATCGCCGGATAATAAAAGTAGGCAGCAAGCCTTTTAGGATAACCTAGTTTTGCAAAAGGAACTTTACTGCAGAAAACTGCCATATGTCATTTCTTTAGCCAACAAGGGTTTAAAAATCATATTAAAACTATAAGACAATCGGCCGTATTACGTATCTATGTCGCTAACTGAAAAGGTCGCTACGTGTTCCTAATTTCTAGCGACGTCACCAGCCGTTTTCGTATCACGTAACCTCGACCGTCAAGAAGCTGCAAAAATAAAGAAGCAGCTACGTCGCCAACTTAGCGACTTGCAAGTTTGGCAACATGGCAAAAGAAGCTTTGTACCTATGTTCATGTTAGAACTTTTAGAGGTTAGACAAGAAGAAGCTATTAGTTTTGGTCAGGTTTTTATGTTGGTTTCTGTCAAGATGGATAGATTAGGCATCGTGTTTGGTGTAGAAATTGCGCAAAATGTTGAAGATGGTGAAAATATGTAAGTATAAACGAATAAAAACAATGCTATTACTTTTCATAGCCTATAAATTTACATAACTGAAGTATCGTAAAAGAATGCCTTAAGAAATCGTATTAAATAACTTCGCATTATTAAATATTAAGTTGCAGTAGTAGTTGTTTATAAAGATGTACGTATTATACTTTAATCTATTTAATCTAACATTTTTCATGTTTTAGGTGGGAACGTTCGAATTTATGTCAAACATTAAAAACATGAAGAATCGGTTTTTACGTACCTGAGCATTTCATTCCTGAGATAATCATATCGGAACCATATATTAGGGCAGCTCAGTGAACCACATGTGTTCCTTTGCATATTAAATTATACATGGACCTTAATTAAAAGGCAACGTTATATTTACAATTGAAAATTGAATATGTAAATGCAAATATGATTACAAATTCTTTTAACACTGCACATTTTGGGGAACTTATCAAAAAACAGTGAACAAGGATTTAGATCTGTTGTTGGACAACGGACCATTTGCAAATTTTATATTATTTCCAAGGTAAAAAAAATAAAAAATTCGTAAATTCATATTTTAGTCTTTATACGAAGTTCTTTTTTTAAATTGACCACATAAATATACCTTCGTCTATTATGATTTTAATATTTTATTTGTGTTTT
>JAWQRP010003575.1:0-13148 GCA_033557875.1 Quadriops clusia
AAAATTAAAATAAAATAAGGAAATTAAACGGACATTTAATTTTTCTTCTTTATGTACATTTCAAACTCGCCCCTTTTAGCAAGACAATTTACCCATAAGTTCGTTCGAAGAACGACGGGTCTGCTAGATATTAAATAAATCCGATAAAGTTGTTTCAAAAACCCGTATAATAAGTAATCACCACTTGCGCATGCGTCAATCTTTTGCAACAATATTTATATCGATGTATGCAGAATGAGCAGCGGAAAAAGAATATTAGAAAAAAAAATGTATCATCATTATGGTTTTTACAGTTTGATGTGTGCATACACGAAAAGTAAAAGAGTTAGACAAAAATTTTATTTGGATTTTTTGTAGCCCTTTATGCGTAGAGTAAGTCCTGAAATTTTGAAAATTATATCTTTGTTAATAACGCTGTAATTTAAGTGGGCATTCTTAGGTGGACCACCCTGTATATTTAAGAGAATAAATGTATTTCTACTGATGCTTCAACTTCAGAATCGGAGCAACTATTAAATAAAGTGTTCGCATCGTCCGATCCTCCTGGCAATGATTATGCTCTAGATTGTGCCTCAGGTATCGGGAGAATAACAAAAAGTTTGCTGTCAAAGTTTTTTACTAAAATTGACCTCTTGGACAATAATTCTCGTTTTCTCGAACATTCTCGAGATTATATAGGAACGAAATTAATTCACAAGATAGGAAAGTTCTACCTTGAAAGCGCAAAACATTTCTTACCTGACGAAGAGAAATACGATTTAATTTGGATTCAGTGGCTCATTCAATATTTAAAATGCAAGCATGCTCTTCAATTGCTGCTAAATTTGAAGTAAGTTGTATATTGAATTAATATATTATTTTTTATTTGGCCTTATTAAATTTCCTTTATAGGAAAGGACTGAAGAAAAATGGACTGATTATAGTTAAAGAAAATGTAGAGCAAATTCATGACAAGAGGTACCCCAGCGTGAAAAATATTATAAGGAGAACCCATTCGGAATATTTAGCACTTTTTAGTGAAGCTGGGTTACAACTCGATTTTTACTCCATTCAAGATCATTTTCCAGATTATTTTCCCATTTTAATGTATGTTTTGAAGCCAGTGTTTAGGAATGAAGAATTGTAAAGCAAAATATTTTTTTATTTGATTATAATATGAAATTAGCAATGAGTGAACATGTTTTATATGCAGATAAATACATTAAAAAGGCAAGTGAGGCTATTTCTCTATACCTTTTATCAGGGAGTATAAAAATTATTATAATTAATTATAAACAATCGATCGTCGGTAACAAAGTGACAGCGTCATTTCATCTCTTCCGAATTTCCGAAAAACGTTAGGAAACTTGTTATTTACAAACGTAAAAATGTTAGAAAACGATGGATTTACATATATGTATATTACATATAAATCAGTTTGAGCAATTATTCATTTATTTTATCAAATCCAAACACTAAATATTGTAATATAACTTTTTCTGGTGCCTTCTTTCTGAATATACTGTTTATAAAATGCGAAGGCCAGGTTCGTTCGAAAGACGACTTCCATTTAATAATATGCTATTCAATTTTCTTTTTTGTTCGATTGTAAAGCTAAAATCACAGATATCTGTGCTAAAATGTAGTTTCATTTGATGTCTATTGGGCGTTAAATTATATTTTTGCACAAGGCATTTTTTGTCAGTGTTTTACTGGATTTGTCTAAATTACTAATGTTTGTCACATATATGTACACTCGGAGAAAAATTAAATGTCCGTTTTTTGTTGGTCGCGCATATCGTTGCGCTATTTTAGCCTATATTAGTACCTTGCTGTATTTATGGATCAGGCTACGACTCTTCAGTACAAAAGATATGCGCGGCCAACACAAAACGGACATTTAATTTTTCTCCGAGTGTACATACATACAATAATTCTAAAGAAAGTTATGTTTAGTAGAATACTCCGATGCGACGTCGGGCAAAGCATGTCAAACGCGTCAACTACTTCTACGCGATACTAGGTGATTCAATTTTTTTTAATAAGTTCTCAACTCTTTGTTGTCATTCGGATGTCATCTTTCTAACCTAAAATTTTATAATTCAAAGTTCACATGGTTTACATTTACTGAGTGTTTACATACACCAAATACTTAAATATGAATTTCACAGAATATGATCATAAAAGTGCACCAGCTAGTAGTGAAAATGTTATTTGTGAAACAGACTCGAAGTTTGTCATGAAAACTGAAGAAAAATTTTATTCCGACGCTGTAAATTATTGGTCGGAAATTCCTGCAACAGTAGATGGAATGCTAGGAGGCTTTGGACATATATCAGAAATAGATATTCAAGGTAATTATTACTTAAAAATATTATTTTAATGAGAATGTCAAACATGATTTGTTTTTATAATAAAGTATTATAAAAAGTATCAGATTATTGATTGAAAGGATAAGCTACGTGATTTGACTTAAACATGCATGTACGTTTTTTTCCAGCAATTTTATATTATGTTAAAAAATCGTATAAAAGTGCATTTATAAATACTTAATGAAAATACAATAAGTTTGAGCATTAGTTTTTCAGAGAATACAGTGCAACCTCGTTAAGTCGGCCCCCGTTATGTCGGATCTCCGGGTAACCCGGATCAGTTCAGGGAAATTTTAAAATTAGCTGTTGGTCGTCCGCCCTTTAGGCGCCAAACACACCAAAGTCGAGCCGGGCCGGGCGAAGCCATGCAGAAGCATCATCTCATTTGGGCGAATTAATGAATTATTTCGAACAAGAAGAAGAGGCAACACCGGCCGAGCTTCTCATGTTGAAAAGGATGCGTGACCGCACGACACGGAAACGATATTCAAAGCTGACGCAACCCAAATTAACAAAATTATTTCAAAAAAATTAAACTGTATACACTGTATTATCACTTATCGTGATGTGTATTTTAAGTGTTTTTCCTCGATAAAAAAAATATTGTATTGTTTGTACATATGTACATACATGTTGTTGTTTAACCCGGATTTTCGATATGTCGGATCGGCCGCGGTCCCGGCTAGTCCGACTTAACGAGGTTGCACTGTAATTGAAAATTTTTATTTTATAATTTTGAAATTCTAGCATATCTGCTATATTCTTGTAAACACTATACATAAAGAGCATCTTCTACTTTGCAGAACTTGTCGTTGTATTTCTCAATATCATAAAGTGTAGAATATCTGATGCTTTACAAATTATTTAACGTTTACCTTTATCCAATCACGTAATTATTGATTTATCATTAGGACTCAATGTCTTGTTCCCCTTTAATAATTCCCGATATTTAAATTAATAAATTGTACGACGTATTTAATTAAAGAAAATTGTAATATTTGTATGGTAATACACAAAATAAATAAAATCTTAGAACACGTTCTAAATGCCATAGCTGCTTGCAGTTGCTCTATGTTTGCCTTTAGAACGTAATTCAACGTTTCATTTATTGTGTGCATGTATGTACAGTATAAATGTACTGAGTGATATTGGAAATTGAAACAATCTTCAATATATTTTTACAGGTTCAAGACATCTCTTAAAAAATCTCTTCCAATCTAAAAAGCCTCCAGGAAGGACTTATGCCTTAGATTGCGGGGCCGGTATAGGCCGAATAACAAAACACTTGCTAGCAAATATTTTTGATAAAATAGATCTAGTGGAGCAGAATCCGCAATTTTTGGAATCTTCGAAAAAATACATAGGCCCAGCATTAATTAAGAAAATTGGACATTTCTATCCTGAGGGATTACAGAATTTTGTGCCACAAGAAGCAAAATACGATGTGATATGGTGCCAATGGGTTTTAGGTCATTTAACCGATTGCCATTTAATTAAATTTCTTTCTAATTCAAGGTATTTTTTAACTTGTTTGAAATATAAGTAGAGACACAACGCTATTTTTATTTTAGGATAGGACTGAGAGAAAATGGAGTAATTGTAATTAAAGAAAATATAGCAGCATCTGATGTAGAAATAGACACGAAAGATTCATCAATAACAAGAACACACTCTCACTTTCTGGAACTTTTTGAAAAATCTGGAATGTCTGTGTATAAAAAATTGCATCAGAGTCATTTCCCTAAAGCTTTGTATAAAGTGTTTATGTTCGTGTTAAGACCGATTGAAAGAAGATCTGAAATTCAAGAAATGTAAAAAATATTACCTATTTAAGTATTTATGTATTATCTAGTATAAACTATATATTTATTTTTTATGTTTGTTTTTTCCACCAAACTTTATCTTCTTCAAGTATTCTGTTACATAAGTTGTATAACAACTTCACAAATAATGCTTATTTAATTAAATCCCATTTTTTTCTAGATTAGTTCAGCAAAGTCTAAAAGAGTATTTACCTAGAACTTTGTTTTGGAAAAAGTTTCTTGCCAAAATTGGGTGGAATGTTCCCAAGCAGTGAATTTGGTGATTAAATAAAAATCCAATAACAATAAAATGTTATAATTATATGAATCCCATATTTGTGAACATGTAATCATTATGTTTAATTAGCAAAATAGAATGTGAAAACGATATTAAAAAAAACTGATTTATTTACGAAAAAAAAGAAATCGACAACAATGCTCTATAATAAACATGACGAAAATGTAAAACGAATTAATAACTTAAGACTAGATTTATTTTTCCTTATTTAGGGCTTGTATAAATTCTTCTAGTTTCTCTTGTATCTGTCGTACCCGTTCTGAAAATCACCAATAATAATTGTAATAGACAACAAAACGATTTATTTAAGGATAACTTACTCAGTTCTTCTGCTAATGTTACTCTACGTCCAATAAGTAGCTTAACTTTCTTATCTGAATCCTGACTATAATCTTCTAAAACATCCTTAATCTCTTTGTCTAATCTCCTAGCTTCCCGGTTCATAATCTGCTGCCTTAAAGCATTTGATGTAACTTTCATCATTTGTTGTATTCTATGGAACAATACAACATCTGAACATTCAACATCCATCTGTTGGTGATATAAGTAAAATGCTTTGCGGCAATCGTACGCTTTTCCAAGAGAGTGCTTTAAGAAATGTCTCCTATAGATAGGGTACCAAACTTGCTTTATAAACTCTGAATCAACGTCAATATTGCTACGTTGCAAATTTTTCCTTATGGTTGTTAGTTCATCATAACTTAGGGTGTGTGGATGTTTCTAAAAAATTGTTCAAGAATTTTAAGTTTTAACACAGTATGATTCGTATTGAGTACTTACATCATCAGAATACAATATCTTATCCAACTCTACTTTAACGGCACTCATTTTTACTTGCTGCTCTGTGAGATACTGCCAATAGAGCCATCGCTCTTTAGCAGAAGGCCCTAAAAGCTCCTTCAAATGTAATTCTGTGGTCCTCAATTTTTCCTTCACACTGGACTCCAAGAATTTAATGGCTGCATCCCAGTCAGCCTTGTCTCCAACAGTGCGATCTTCTAAGGTATTTAACTGAATTACTCGCAACATTTCTGAGGCTTTATTTTCCCAGGAATGTCTGTTCATTGCTTCGTTTACCACAGAAGCCTTAAGTTGATCAAAAATGTCATCGTGATCGGGAGCTTGAGCCGCCTTTTTCATGAATTGTTCAAATTCTTGCTGAAGAGCTTCCCAGCCTGATTCTATTGATTTGTCTGGCAAAGCCTGCTCGGCCCAGTGCCTTAGTTTAATGTCGACAGCTGTATTGAATGTGTCTGCAAAATTTTTGATTATTACAAGTATAAAAAAATTTAAATTCATCTGAAACTATACAATACTGTTGAAACCCTTGCTTTGAAGATACTGACTTAACAGGAGGCGTTGCTGCTCCAATACAAAAATAGTAGAGTATAGTTACATTTTGATTATTCTGAGTTATATAACAGAATTCTTAGTGAAATTATGTAGACTCGTTTGTACTGACAAAATGATTAAACAATCGAGTGACCATATTTTTGGACATTATTGCTAATAAACTTATTACGAATATTTAAAAACATAAATTACTTACTTTGGTTTCCTCCTTGCGCAGCTGGTAAGTAAATACTTTCAAATACATAGCCGGAGACCCTATCCCACAATTTGTCTAAAAGCAATTCTTCCCAATGTTTTGGACTCACTTGCGAGAGATTCACAACTTCATCTAAAATTTCAGAACGAGCTCTTTCAAACAATTCATCTCGATCTTGTTCCCTCAATCGAGGATAACTGTTTTTCCACTCAGTTTCCAAGTTAAATCGAGTTGCTTTAAAAGCGTCTGCCTGTTGTTCAACGGTTTCTTTCACCATCTTCCAGAAGCAGTCCGCTACTGCTAAACTAAGATTTCTAGTAGTAACTTGAGTTGATCTTACAACACCATCTCTGAAACGAAATGGTAAATTGAAATGTATTTATTTCATTCAATGAGTACTGGGTTTATGTAATGGTATATACTTGAAAAGTTTGGAATTTCTAAAGAATCCTTCTTCATAATCTTTGATAGTTTGTATGGAATCGTCCTTGCGACCACGTCCGGTTACTACAGCAAAATATCCTAGTGCTTTCATAGGGAACAATTTTCCTTGTAATATTTTTCTTATCTAAAAGTTAAATAGGTAAATAAAGTTGTATATAAACATTTATTAAAGTAATACTCTTTGTGGATCAGCAAGATTTTCTTCTGCCATGTCCACTTTAGTAAGGACAAAAATTGTTCTTTTACCAGTTGGATCACATTGAGCTACTAGGTCGGTAACGTTACTTCTTTCAGCATCGACTGATCCATCCTAAAATTAAACAAAAGCATTGTACAACATAATTTTGTAAATTTCTAATCAATTATAAAAGTACCTGAATACACAATATTATAGCATTTGGATTGTTCATATACGTTTGAGTCATTATTTTTATGTTTTCTCTTGTGTCTGCTGCCATATCCGTGGTTTGTGTCTGCAAAAACAAGGCAAAACATTTAGTAATTGCATAAAAAGTTAATTAAAATCATGTAAATACAATTTATAAACCGTACCGATATTATTCCAGGTAAGTCCACTAACACCATCCTTTGAATACCTGGACCTACAAAAATTCAAGATAATTTAGATACTTGTCTCATTTGTTTATTTTCCTTTATCCTTCTCTTCAATTATTCTGTTTAAATTACTAATAATGAGCTTACTATAACAACAGAAAAATTGATAGGTGACAATTTAAAGGGAATGTCAAAACATAATTTTTCATGAATCGTTTCAAAGTGCAATAAAAAAGCAATCATGCTTCGTTCGCAAAAATGCTTAACTTATGCAAATCGGCTTTATATTCAGGTAAGAGAGTTATTGAGCTATGTAATTCATAGCAATCTAAAGTGCATTCTCATGGGATAATATTTCTAGGCCCACAAATTCCATGCATCGACACAACTTCGACAAAAAATTGAAGTTGACAAAAACATGAACTTCAAGGTATACAGATGGGACCCTGACAACCCCGAGAAAGCCCCCGAAGCTAAGCAATACACTATAAACATGAAAGGCTGTGGACCTATGATTTTGGACTGTTTGCACAGAATAAAGGAGAGATGCGATTCGACTCTGAGTTTTCGTAGGTCTTGCCGTGAAGGAATCTGCGGATCTTGTGCCATGAATATTAATGGGTACAACGCCCTGGCGTGCATCACTAAGGTTAATGTTAGTTCGAATGCAACCGTTCCAATATATCCTCTACCTCATATGTATGTAATTAAGGACCTCGTGGTTGACATGACCCACTTTTTGAAGCAATATCAAAGCATTATGCCTTATCTGCAAAGACACAAAGTGGGGAAAAAAAGGACAAACCAATACATGCAATCTATTAGGGATAGCGACAAAATGGTCGGTATGTACGAATGTATCCTCTGTGCTTGTTGCTCCACAAGTTGCCCCAGTTATTGGTGGAACGGCGACAAATATTTAGGACCCGCAGCCTTAATGCACGCTTACCGTTGGATTGTCGATTCTAGAGATGACTTTCATGAGGAAAGGTTGTCCAAATTGAAAGATATGTATTCAGCTTTTCGATGCGTAACCATAATGAATTGCACTGTTGCTTGTCCAAAAGGACTCAATCCGGGGAGGTACATAGCCCTACTGAAGAAACTGCTTACTAAATGTGCAAAGAAAGAAAAGCCAGACATGGACCCGATGAAATTCTTTGGAAAATGACTGGATTGTTTTGTAAACACTTATGCACTCTTCCAGAGGAAAAATTTAATGTGTTGCAATGTGCTTCACCACTTTTATTAATTAGCTTTACTATCTTGTACTTTTATATAAAATATGATTTTTATATAAAACATAACAACTTTGTAGTAAATATGTTTTAGTTTACTAAACTTCATGGTGGAGTTTAACCCGTTCCGTGCGTATCGGTTCTGACGCTATGGAAAGTATATGGGGCTATGACGCACAAGCGCGTGATACGCAGCGAACGTGTTAATGCAGGCTGCCAATGTGTTCGGTGTTTGTTTCATCTATCGTTTATAATAGTAGTTCCAAGTTAATGTACTAAAAAATTTATAACGTGTAACTTCACTCTCATTCATTTATAACCAATTTTGGCTTAAAACTTGAAGATCAGATCGTACTACCAAAAAATCTAAAGAAAGATAGATAGCAGAAATTAAAAGTGACGAAACATTGAATTGTTAAGTGTTGAAATATAAAAAGATGTGATTAGAAGAAAAAGAAAAGTGAAATTTTAAACTGTTTTGTGAATGTGATATTATAGATATAATAAAAAAAGTCCAGAAGAAGCTCGCAAAATAGATCGAAATGTCGACTATTTAAAATGACTATTTAAAATAAAAAGAAAAAGAATGAAACAACGATTTTTTTTTATTTGACCTTAAAATACCATTAGCACACAAAAAAAAATTTTGATAGTAATAGCATTGCATTAACAAATCAATTTAACCATCTACTGAAGTTCAATTTTAGGCAGTAATCCAACTGCTGTTTGAAATATTTTGCTGCATTATCAGCTTATGAAGTGACCTTGCAATTGAGACAGTTGAATAAACTTAAAGGCTCAAGAATGATATAATTTTAAATACAATGATCGACCCTAACCGACCACCAACAATACCCTACCCAAAATTATAAATCGTGAAGATCATTCAAGATTTGTCATGTGTTTATCTTTTTTTCTATGGAGAAAATGCACGGTATCTGGCTAAGAGCGGAATCGTAAACATATTAGGTACTTGCTTTTTCTTTTTGCAATCTGAGCCCTATTGTCCCCATAAAAAATATTTAAAGTGTCTTTTGACTCTACTATTTTAAAAATTCTCTACAGTATGACTTCATGTCAGGGGGGTGTCTTGCTTGAATAAACGCAAGTAGGTAGGTAACATAGAAACCTGTAACGGCAGTATATAGATTTTGAAATATTTGTTACGTTGTTGCGATGACGTCGCCTGTAGAGGGGAATATGCATTAGTGCTCGCTCTTTGATATTCGTGCAACTACGTGTGCAGATATAATATTTCATCAACTATGGTGCGAATTTAGTAAAACTTTTGGGCCAAGTTATAAAATATCTGCCCATTTGATTTTGTTTTCCTTCTAGGAATATTATTTTGAAGACTTGTAGAATATAATTTTGTAGTTACATTAAATTTTTTTCATATAACTTCTCCACTGAAGTATGTCCAATGTAAGATTTTACATTTTAGATAGAAATTTGGTCCTGTGATATTCCACATTTTGCACATTTGACCATAACAAAATTACCTACCTTTTACACTCATAGAAATGACTTCATTGGAAACAGTTTTTCCACCACGCACACTATTCCTCATCCTCAACTCAACCTCCTTTCTTAATTCAGCCAAATCGGCTTCTTTACTCAAGTCGAACTCTCTCGTGGAGTCTCTAAATTGCGCAACATGGTACGGACCTTCAGACAGGGTCACCTTTACAGGGGCTCTTGTCATCATTTCTCCGGCCCCCCTGGGAAAAATTCTTGCTTGAGCGATCATTTCCAAAACCGAGGTCTTTCCGCTGCTTTGGTCACCTACGACGACGACTCGAGGCAACTGATCAGTTGTATTGTAACTGTGGTCGTAATCAGCGAGTTCGTCGAGAACTTCACTGTACATGTCAATGAGACTCTTCTTCACTTGTCGCCCTACAGGTTTGCGATTCTGCCTCAACAGCAAATTCTGCTTCCTTAGCTCCTTATTTTCCTTTTCTAGTCTTTCCAACTCCCTTTGGTACTTAATTTGTGTTTGCATCATTTCATCTTGGAGGGCGTCCAAGCGAGCTTGCGATTCTTTATGGGATTTGTCATCACTTTGTGCGAATGGACGAGCGTAAACCGTACTTTTTTCTTTGAAATCTTCTTTCGATTCTAAGAAAAGTAAATAACTTTATATTAGACACAATATAATGAAGTAGGTATTACATACATGCACGGTTTCATATACTGACTACAATATGGATATTCAGGACGACAGATAATAAGGTATTTTTGGATTTCTTTACAGCACCTCTAAATCTACAATCGTAGGAATTAGGGATAAATATAGGGAGAACGGCATAACGAAGAAATGAACAAACCTAACTGGGAGAGTGCATACCTGAGTACAATCTGTCTACAACTTCCAAAAGGCCGTCGAAAGCACCTAAGGCAGAAGAAAACGAAAATTTAGTCAGAGAGAGTGTACCCAGTGATGCACACTTTCATAGTTACCATTGATCGCTGGAGGAAGTGGTTTGTGAGTGTTGTTTTCGGCGGCGGCGATGGCATCGTCGAGCCGTTTGTCGAACCAAGTCCGAAATTCCCGGTATTTGTTCTCAGTTAAAGCTTTGATACGAGGATCTTCAGAAAAGTACAAAGAAGGCAGAATGAATAAATGAAGCACAACTATTTAGCTTAAAAAATTATCTACTTATTTTTTTTTTATACTAACCTATTACCGAGCATTATAGATTTACAATCAATTTTACTGCACAAAATAAAATTATTGTAATAATTAATGTTTTGAGAAAGTACATTTTATTGATTACTTACAAAGGGTGTACCCCAACTGATACCCATCAAACTTACTAAGATTGGTTTCAGATTTTTTTTAAAAATTTTTCAAAAGTACTAACGTGTTCAAAAAATATTCGAAATTTGATCAGTAAAATCTTACATGAACGTTAAATGATCAAAATCATATTATTCCTTTAGATTAGTTTTTTTACCTAAAATAGAACGATTAGCAATAAAACTTAATAATTTCCTAATTAAAATCTGTTAGAATTGTGTAATTTTTGACATCTTGCTTTACATTGGAAATAAGTGCAAAAGCTATTTTTTGATAAAATATAATATCCCTTCATTTAAACAATACCTTAAATGGCTGCCTCCATTTCTCTATCCCCTTCAACAATGATAGATTGCATTTTTTTGTTGTTTACATTCACCCTCTCGCCCCTATTGACGAAACAATTTTCACTATGGCTCTTCTCTTCAGATACTCATTAATTATCGGTGATTTTAATCCTTGCACTACTAGAAAAAAACGTCAAATTTCTACATTCATCAACAACTCAAACTTTTTAAAGGCAAACACAGGCCCAACTTTTCTAATGCCGGAAAACCAAGATTCAACTCCAGATTTGCTTTTATTTACAGACAACCTAAAAAATAATATCACAAATTTAGACACAATTCCTGACTTGGGCTCAGACCACCTAGCAATATCATTCGAAATAAACTGCAACTTTATAGCCCATGAGGATAATTTTTCATACTATAATTTGAACTCCTGCAATTTTGAGTATATAAACAATCAAATGTCACAATTCATCCAGTCCAACATCACAATTGATGTAAACTACATTTGCAAATTTAATACCCACCTAAGTGAATCAATTGAAAAATCATGCAAAAAAACACAGAAAAAATTCTATTCACACAGACTCCCTCCATTTATAATCAAGATGATTAAAAAGAAACGTAAAATGCTTAGAGAGTACCAAAGAAACCAAGATCCTATTAAGAAACGTGAATTGAACAACTTTAACAAATGCATCCAAAGACTACTAAAAGAGTTCAGCAATCATAAATGGAGCGAAGTTTGCAATAAAATAAATAGTAATCAGGGCAAGGAGTTCTGGTGCACAGTTAAACAACTGTCAAAATATAAAAAAACTAATCATTTAGGCACAATCATTCACAAAAACATATTTTATGAATCTACTTCAGAAAAAGCCCAAATTTTTGCTGAAACATTTAAGGAATCATATTCCAGTAAACAGAATCCATCATTTGACATCAATCACAAAAATGCCATCGAGGATTGGTTAAAGAACATTCAGTTCCCAAACGTGAACATTACCCCCATAACATTTGATGAATACTACCAAAATCTTTATAACAAAAAAAAGTCGGCCCCGGGTCTAGATCATATAACAAATAACATCTTAAATAATTTAGACGATCAAATACATGAAAACATAATTGAACAGCTTAACTTCGGTCTAACCAACGGAATATTCCCTCCAATTTGGAAAAAAACGAAACTGATTGCAATACATAAACAAGGTACAAACTCGGAATCCCCTTGTAACTACAGACCCATTTCACTTCTATCAATTTTAGGTAAAGTATTTGAAAAAATTATAAAACTTAGATTAGAGGAACGGTTATCTGACCTCATCCCTAATCACCAATTTGGTTTCAGAGCAAATAAATCCACGAGTCACCCGATAACTATTCTTAAATCAAATATTGAAACGGCTTACATTCTCGGCCAAAGTACTAGCGCTCTCTTCTTAGATATTTCAAGGGCATTTGATTCAGTCTGGCACGCAGGCCTAATCTACAAACTACATAAGCTTAACTGCCCTGATTACCTAATATTGTTAATTAAGAATTTCCTTTCAGACAGACAATTAGTTGTAGCAATAAACAATACAATTTCAAATCCATTTACTATGGAACAAGGCTTGCCCCAGGGATCACCACTATCACCCCTTCTTTATAACATCTACTGCTATGATATTTTCGACTCTCCCCAAACAAACTACCTAACAACCTACTTAATCCAATTTGCAGACGATACAGCATTGATCTCTCACGATAAGTCCAAAGCAAAATCGATTGAAAACTTACAATCCTTGATTAATTCAATTTCTCAATGGTTCAAGA
>JAWQRP010003576.1:0-13146 GCA_033557875.1 Quadriops clusia
GCCACGCCTCCTATCCCTACCATAAGCTCATGCAGCACGCTCGTCGCGCCGTCAAACGTCAAGTCTCGGAACTAAATCACTAAGTCTCCAAGCAATGTAAATATTTTGCCGACTGTTTTAACACGGCACTGGCTATATGGTTATATGTGGTGACTATCTTCAGTCTTTCACCACGGCATATGCAACCATTCACTCATGAACTATGCATATGAGCTGTTATATGCGGGATTGCACTACTTTTTTTAACAAATATTATTGTTTATTTGCACTTTTTGGTAATTTCCTTCATCGTATTCATTATATTTTATGATAAACTTCCATTATATAATAATCATATAAAAAAACACATCTTCATTGAGCTGGGCACACAATATGCCCAGTTTCAAAAGGCTAATGACCGAAGTCTTTCTGCCCATTATTACAAGCAATAATTTGCGTTTTATATATATAAATGATGAAACTTATCGTTATTAGTAATATATATATATAAAAAAAAAACTCAGTTGATTTCACCAATCTCTTCCAGTTTGCTAATTAGAGTCACCTCTGGATAGTTCTTAATCCTTGTCTCTCCTCTTGTGTTGTATAATAGATCCATCATTGCTTCTCTGTTTTCAATTTTGCTTATAAATCTTGATGAGAGTTCTCTTAGTCTTTCCAGTATTGGTTGTATGTTTGTTTTTTCATATAATGACTCATTTGAAGGGTTGTATATTGGGTTTCTTTCGTTTCTTATTTTGGTTATTTTACATAAACTAGTTGTTTTTGCGACTTGAATATTATGAAGTGTAGGATATCAACATGTTTGTGTTAGTATGTATCCATAATCTAATATTGGGCGGCAAAAGGTTTTATAAATTTTGGTGACTGTTTATGTGGAAATTCTCTTGTCTTTAAATGTTAGATATCTAAAATGCAATGCTCTTTTTATGGTCTTCTGTTGTATTGTTTTGCTGTGTAGTTTAAAATTTAGTTTGCTATCAAAATGAATTCCCAGATATTTAGTAATTGCAGATGGTTTTAATGTTTCGTTATCCAGTCTTATAGTTGGTGAGTTATGATTTATTTTATGGTGAAAAATAATGAACTGCAACTTGAGTGGGTTGGGTGTTATTCTCCATTTTTTAAACCAATTTGTGCAAGATGTTAGAAGTTCTTGGAGATTCTCTATAGCCTGATTGAGTTGTTTAGAGTGGCTAACAATAGCTGTGTCAACGGCGAATTGTAATATGTAGCTTTTATTGGGTTAGCAAGTAATTGGGGTACTGTGATTATGGTTGTATATGTCATAACAGAGTACATTCTATAGAATTGGAGAAAGAGGGGAACCCCTTGTTGTATATGGATTTCTCTTGAAAGTTCATTTCTTATTTGAATTCTACATGTCCTGTTGTGGAAGTAATTCTTAATCATCCATATCAGATGAGAGGGGCAATTGAGTATAAACAGTTTGTATAGGATACCTGTTTGCCATGCACTATCAAAAGCTTTTTGGATATCATGAAACCAACGCAGCAGTCTTGTGCCCAATTTTATTGTTGACTTGAATGTTGTTTGTGAGTATGGTTATTGGGTGGAGAGTTGATCTATTCGATCTGAATCCGAATTGGTGATTGGGAATGAATTGTTCTATGTTCTCCTGAAGAGAGTTTTTTAAAAAAATTTCCAATATTTTACCTAATGCAGGCAGTAAACAAATCGGACGGTAGTTATTGATATCGCACTTATCTGAGCCTGGTTTATGTATATTCACCACTATTCCTTTCTTCAACTCGAGGGGGAAATATTTCTCCTTTACACAGTATTTGAATATTTTAAGGATATACTCGTAAATTTTTGGATCTAGTTTTCTTAGGATTCCACGTGATATGAAATCATATCCCGGGACCGAGTTTTTTCCCTCAGAAAGGATGTCGTAATATTTTTCTTTAGTTATTTGTATAAACTCTTCGGGTTTGTTGTTGTTTTGAAAATATTCCTCGCTCCAATTGCAGATAGATTTATAATTGTTATTGTCGAAGTTAATGTTGTTTGTAGATGTGAATATATTTTCGTAGTGCGATGCAAATATCTCCATTAAGTCAACAGTCTCATTGTAAGGTTTGTTGTTGTAGTTGATGGTGGTAATTTGTTGATAGTGCTTGTATTTACTTAGTTTCTTGATTTCATGGCAAAAATTTCTTCCTTGCTTCATGTTAATTTCACAACTTTTTAACCACTTTGTACTGTTTGACAAATTTATGGATGTCCAAGTTGAACTTATTGTACTTGGACTTCGTATTGTTTAATTTCTCGATACCATGAACGTTTTGTCTTTGTTAATTTAAGTATGAATGGTGGAAGCTGTTATTTATAATTACTTAATTATTGTTGCGGAGTTTTTAATTATGCTATTATTAGTTGTTTTAATGAGTTCACTTATAGAAGACTGGTCTATGTCTGTGTTTTTACTGTTGAAATGTGATATGTCTTTGTTTCGTTTGTTAATGTCACATTTCTTATAGTTAACACTTGCTTCTTTGGAGTCAGGTGAAGTACTAAAGCTCGTGTTGATAGTATGGTTTGATGATCTGTGCAAACATCTCCCACCAGTTCGACAGATTGGATGTTGTGTTCTAGGTTTTTAGTATATAGTAGTACATCTGGGGTGGAACTAGGGTTATTTGCCATTATGAATGTGAGAGGTGTTTTATGGTGTTTGAAATTTGAGTTGTTTAGAAAGTGAATAAGATGTCGTTTCTTTTTTTTTCCATATTGAAGTCAATCACATTAGGGAATAGTCATAGAGTGAAGCTTTTGTGAATATTGTGTCCTCAATGGGATGTATGTAGACTATGAATATATGTAGTTTTGAGTCTCTGAATGGAATCGTGCAGTGTAGACATTCATTTAGAGGGTTATTTATTGTTGGTTGGTTGACTTTTCTCAAACTGAACCAAAGAGCTCCCTCTACCATTTTGATTAATATTACCTTGTTTTTGTATCATTGACCAATTTCGAAAGGGTTCTATGGTACATTTAAGTTTGGTCTCCACACAAGCTATCATATTAATGTTGTTCTTGATTGTATAGTTGTATAATAGGCGTTTTTTTTGTGAAAAACAGTTGATGTTGGTATATAATAGTTTAATGTTGAATGTTATGAGATGTTTGGTTGCCTATTATGGGTTGTGTCACTATAGTGTTATTAGGTTCGCCCAGGTCCAGATCGAACATAAGTATGTAAATCCTATTTCCTGAGAAGACAGCAGAGGAGTCTATGTGGTATTGTTCGATAAATCTCTTTTTGACTTTTAGTAATAGGTCTTGTCTATTAGAGAGGGTTTGTTTATTTTATGTAGATAAGTGTTGATAATTGTGTCATTTATTGTTATTGGTTGATGTATTCTGCTTGATTTTGTAATATTTCTGTCTATGTTTTGGATTTTTTGTTGTTTGATTTGATTTTGGCATTAGATACTCCTGGAATAGTTGGTCTGTTTGGACATTTCGTACCTCTTTGGCTCTGGGTATGATTCTCTTACAAAATCTGTGCTCTATAAGTTGTTTCTTTAATTGGTTGCTGATTTCTTCATCAGTAATATATAATTCCACCGAAGAGATCACTGCGGAGTAAGAGGGTCTTGTAGAGTCTTTTGGTTTTTAATATTTTTCCTTTGTTTCAGTGTAGTTAGTAATTGTTCCCGATGATTTTAATTTTTCCAGTTGAAGTTTAATTGATTTCTTGTATATCGTGGTCTGTTTTGAGTATATATCCTTTTGTTGTTTTTAGTATTATTTCTGAAGAGTTTGGTATTAGGAAGTTCCATACGTCTCACAGTTGAGTTCTGGTGATGTTGTTTGCAGCTATCTAGAATAGGCATTTGTATGTTTTACTTGTTATTGATTTCATTTTTGGTGAATAATTTGTTATACTAGTTGTATTTCTTGAAATATCAATGTTATCAGGATTTAAAGAAGTTGAATTTTGTGGTTTGTGTTATGTTTTTAGTTTTTTCTTCTCCTTTTTTCTTCATTCCATTCGCCTTCTAATAATCATATATGCATAAAAATGTTTAATAAAATGGGACCAGAAGTTTACCATCACCGAAAATACTATGTATGTAGTTTCATTCAATAATGTTTCTATAAGCTCTAATTTACTTATACTAATATCATGAAATTGGCAAGAGGCAGAAGGTCACAGGTTCGTATAACCTTCTTTCTTAGGCAGATTTTCTATCAGAGATAGATTTTATTCAAATTCACGAATGAAAATTAAATCGTACATACACTTATATAACTAATTTAAGAACAATAATAAAACAAGAATAATACTAACCATTTAGTAAAAAAATTAACAATAATTCAAATACATTTATTATAATATCTAATTGCATTTATTTAAACAATGTCTCTAAATCAATTTTTCAATTTGTACATTCCTGACACGTTTATTATGGTCATTAGGCAACCAGTTTCACAGAAATGACCAGCTTTCTCAGGCCTCAAGAAGAAATATAATCATTTTGCATATCACATTATAATTAATTCATTTTAGAACAAATTAATGGTTAAGATATACATTGTTTGGTAAAATAATTTTAAAAATAGATATTTTCTTAATTTTTTGATTTGGTATTTCAATTTACTAATATTTTTTAAAAATAATATGTGTAAATATTTTTTTGGTAATTTATAATAATAGAACTTATTCTCAAAATACTAAATTTTAAAAATATGTACTATCATTGAGACTATGCATTTGAAACAACTTACCTGAAAAAAAATTGCAAAATTAAAATTATATATTTTTTTGAAAAAATCTGAAGTTGGTGACATCTGACTAGCTCATAGTTGATTTCGAATAAAGCAGAGGTTTTTATCTTAATAATATTTTTCTATAAAACCAATAAGAAAAAAATTTTCCATCTTTTTATTTAAATTCTTGATCCTCTTTTTTTATTATCTTGGGTACCTTGGACCTTATTTTAAAAAATTAGATACTTTTCTGTTTTCTTTATTTATTTACATTTTCAACATTTCTCCATCTTGTTTTGAACTCCTTCAGGAAAATACATTTTCTACAAATATACCAACATTTTACATTATATCATGAGAAGTAGTTTGTTTACCTTAGATAAAAGGTTGGGTTAGTTGTGTGTTTCTGCTATTTTATTTTAATGTAATATTTCAGAGACAACATTTTGGACGTTTTTATCTGTTGTTTGCCCTTGTAAAAATGTATAAATAAATATATTATAAACATATGAATAACCATTTAATGTCAAAATTAACAATACAAATAAGAATTATTTAATACTTATGGACGATTTTCATTGTTGTTACAATTTTTGAGTTCAGTCTTAGTGACTCAATAATTCAACAATGAAAATATTCCGTAAATAAAAATAATATGTGTGAATTCTTATTTAATAATAATAATGTACAATAATATTCAAAAATACAAAATTTTTAAAATATTGTGCTTTTGAAAAAGCCAACCTGAAAAAAAATTACAAAATAAAAAAATATAAATACATTTTTAAATTACATTTTAAAAAATCTTGGTAAATTATAGTTTGATATACAAATTTATAATCATTAAATATTGTAAAGTTTTTCTAAACATGAAGAAAACTGTTTTTCCTAAAAAGCCGAAAAAGGGGTGGCGAAACATTGAAAATGAAAATAAACAAAACAGAAAAGTATTTAATTTTTTAAAATAACTCCCAACATACCCAAGATAGTAAACATAAAAATAAAAAAAAAATTCCCTGTACTTCTACTTTTATAGTATGCTTTACTGGACAATATATCAAATTGAAACTATTTCATTTATTCAATTAATCTACAATTCTTCAATAGGTCACCCGAGCATCACTTGCCAACTGTGCTACAAAACGAGCGCTTCTAAATACCACCTTCAATCGCACTTCAACAAGATCCACAGCACCAAGAGCTCCAAGTCCCAATCATCGTTTCCGAAGCTTGAAAACCTGAAGAACGAAGAGGAAAATTTCCTCACCCAAAAATTCCAAGGCTTCGACTTCCAATCCGTCAAGCAAAGCTTCTTGAAGCAGCAACTCCTCGAGCAACAGGAAAAGAAAAACAGAAGCAACAGTGCTAACAGAAGCAACAGTGCTAACAGAAGCAACAGTGCTAACAGAAACAACAGTGCTAACAGAAATGGTAGTAACAGATACGGTGTTAACGGAAGTAGTCCGGGTGGAAGCGGCAGTGTTAGTGGGCATAATGGGCTTAACACAAACTACGGATTTAACGCCACTAATGGCCACAATGCGAACATTAATAAAAACAATTCCGTTAGCAAAAACAATCCTGTTAACAAAAACCTTGTTAACAAAAGCAACCTTGGTAACAAAAGCAACCTTGGTAACAGAAGCAACTTTGGTAACAAAAGCAACCTTGGTGTCAAAAGCAACCTTGGTAACAGAAGCAACTTTGGTAACAAAAGCAACCTTGTTAACAAAAGCAACCTTGTTAACAAAAGCAACCTTGTTAACAAAAGCAACCTTGTTAAGAAAAGCAACCTTATCAAAGACACCCTTAGCAAAGGCGACCTTGTTAACAAAAACAACTCTCTTAATAAAAACAATCCCTGTAATCAAAATAATTCTGTTAACCAAAACGACCCTGTTAGCGAAAATAACTCTGTTAACCAGAACAACTTTGAGAAGAGTAGCGACAGCAACGATGCCGACAGACTAACCGAAAGTAGCCCCTTTAATAGAAGCAACGCCGCCGATAACAGTAACGTTAATGACCCCAGTGGAGAATCACCGACGAGTGATTTGGACGAAAACAATTCAATTAACGACGATGATAGCAACAATGAACGGTCTGAAATGGCATCGGGGGCCTTCAGTACACACTTAGCAGGCTCGAAGTCGTTCCTATCGATCCTGAATGCGACGGAAATCAAACAAGAGCCGTCATCGGCGAACGAGTCAAACGTTTCCGATGCACTTCTCCCTAAGGAAATCGACTCGTCAAGCAACTTGTACACAAACATAATAACTAATTACACGCCTCCACAGAACGAAGGGGAATACAAGTGTCCCAAGTGCTTCAAAGGGTTCCACAAGAAACCGCTCTTGAAAAAGCACAAGAAGAATTGCCGGCCGAAGTTGCAAAAGGACTTGCTCACAAGGTGCAAGACGTGCTCGAGAGTCTTTAAAGATCGGCAGAGCTTGACGAAGCATTTAATAAACTACCACTCGGAATACGGTTGCGAGATATGCGACCAAAAGGTGCAGAGTAAATGCGAGATCGTCTCGCACATCCGATTCTCGCACCCGAACTCGCACCTCCAGTGCCATTGCGGGAACATTTTAAGGACCACCAGCGACTTATCTGAGCATCAAAGTGACCACCGGAATTCATTCGTGTGCCAATTCTGCGCCGACATCCTGCCGACGAAGATCAAGCTAAAAATGCACATTCTCAGTCTCCACCGGAAGATCCTCAGCCTCAGCTGCGGAATCTGTCTCAGGCTCTTCGAAACACAACACATTTTACGGGACCACGTTCAATTGTTTCACAAGAAGGAACTCATGCCGTTAACCTCATGTTCTGTCTGCGGGAAAAATTACGGCTCGAAGTGGAAAACCTTTGACCACTTGAATAAATCACACGGGAAAACGTTCAAAGCTTGCAAATCGTGTTTGGAAGTTTTTGACACAGAGGAGGAGTTGCAAACGCACTTCGAGTCGGCACACTTTAACGAAGCACGACAAATGAACCAGAGCAAAGGGGCCGCTGAGTTAACTGCGAATTCACCTGGGAATTCAGCGGCGAGTGTAACGGGAAATTTAGTTTCGAATTTACCAGGGAATTCATCGGCGAATTTAACAGGGAATTTAGCAGCGAATTTAATGCTAAACCAGAGTTTTGTTAAAAAGGAGCCATTTATGGATGAGGTGAAGAATATTAAGGAGGAAAGTCGAGGGAACAAACATGGGGATATGTCTGATAGCGAGTTCGAGGAGAACTCTAGTTCGGACGTTTCCAACGATGCCGACGCTTTTGCCATGCAATACAATTTAATAAAGAATAATCAGTTTAAGGTAAAACCAAATCAACTTCCGGGTAAAGTAAGTCGGGGAAAGTTGGATGAAACTTTGGTTTCCGAGGATGCACAAGAAGACGACGGCAATGTGAGGTCCCCAACACGAGGGGAGGGTATTACCGACAATAAGGTTTCACTTCTGGAAAAACGATTGCTAGGTTAGTATTAAATTTGACATAATTTTGACAGGTGTAGGATGATTTTAGGTTAATTAGTTGTCAAATCTGACAGTTGCTTGAATGTAAACAGTGCATTGTAGGTAAATAAGGGATGCATTGTGGGTAAATAAGGATGCATTGTGGGTAAACAAGAATGCATTATGAGTAAATCAGGATAGGGCTGAGTAGTTTATCTTTGTCACATTTCCATGTGTATAAATGAAGCTATCCTTTTTCTCTTTGATAGAACCAGGATAATTTATTGGGTTATGAATACAATATTGGATAATTTATTTTAGGTTCGTTCCAACAGCTCGATTTGATAGTTTTGTGACAGTTTTATGTGCGATACAGGGTCGGTCCACTATTAAAATCAGTAAAATATACATCTCTATGGCAATTTCTATGTGTCTGATCGGCCCTGTTCAGTACATTGAACGATACAAATCGTGTTGTTGGAAAGAACCTATTAATTAGGGGAAGAGATCCCAACAAGGTAAATTAATCCTTTGGGTTGAAATAAAAGGCTAAGACCTTGCTATTTGTTTTATTACATTAAATAATTGTATAGTCCAATATTATAAAAATATTTATTACATTTTTAAGTATAACAAATAAATAACTTTTCACTTAAAAGAAATATTTAGTTGATATTTTTAATAATTTAGTTCTAAATTCTATCGATATTCTTTGTGTGTCTCTTAAAATTTGTTTTAAAATTTTTATATTTTTTATATTTAAAGATTCAAAAATTCTTCTTTAACACCAATTATTTTCTCTTTTAAAAATACATATGTGCAAAATCAAATAAAATTCAAAATTTTTAAATATTTTATTTTATTTATCAATTTATCTACAACAAAAATGACATTTTATATGCTTATAGGTAAAACCTTTATGGAAGATTCCGCCCGAGACTCAACCCTACAAGCAACAAAATTACCCTTCAACGACCCAACGTCACCATACGATCCCGAACCAAAATCGAAAACCCTGAAAGGTCAAGCCCCCAAAAGTAAATCCACCAAAAAGGGAAATAAGCCGAACATAAAACCGCTCGAAGCAGACGAGAACCCCCTTCACAACAGTTCAAAACGAACCGTTTACGTGAACAGCAACGACCCCTCACTTTGCGAGATTTGCCTGAGGACATGGCCGGCCAAGAAGCACCTTTGGCAGCACTACATCCGTTGCCACAAGAGTGTCGCCGCTACCGTTTGCGGAATTTGTTTGAAGACCAACACAGATTACATTTCTCTGCAAGAACACTTGCGGAAAGACCACCCCTTGCTTCTCTTTGGCCAGGGCTTCGGGTCGAACTTTATTTGCAAAATCTGCGGACGGTACCATAACGCCAGCTCGAAACTCCGGTTGCACATGGCGATACACGAGAACTTCAATTGGGGCATTTTGGATAAATATAGCTTTAATAGGAATTCGGGAAGCGGCGCCGAAGCTGAGGAGCAGAAGAAGATGAACGGGTTCGCTGACGAGAACGATTTCGAGGAAGAAGAAGAAGAGGAGGAGTACCAGGAGGACAGCCAGATGCAGATAGATGAAGATAATATTAACTATGAGAGTATGATCGAACAGGTAGATTAAAATATATTTTTGCGTAATCTCTGTGTTCTTCTTCTTCTTCTGATTTAAAGCACATATAACCATATAGTCCACTTAATAGAAAAGCAAAATTGCCTAAGCTGTAAGAGTTTTATAGTCTTATTTTAATTTTGATAAAGACGAAGGATAACCGAGCGCTACTCGGCTATTAGACTCCTCCCCTTCAAGGAAACAAGAAAGGGGAAATTTACTTCTTATTCTATTCCACTTAATTATATTAATTGTAACAACACAACAGAAGCTTTTGTTTACAAGGAAAATTGATCAAAACAGTACGAATCTGATATAAAAAAAAATATTTTAAACTAAACAAGATATAGTAACAAATCTTTAAGTCAATACCTGCAAGCCTGATAATAAGCTATTGTTAATTTTGAAAGAAAACTGTACTTAATAGCACTTTTTAGCATTATCTAGTAAATTGTCAATACTCCCCGTTTAATAAGTTATTTCAAATATTTTTAATAAGATAAGTATCATACATAAAAAATTTGTTTTCGACTTTAAACATAATGTAAGGTAAAGAATTTGTAATGCCCATGTGTTTAAAGGAAAATACATTAATTGACGACTGGTCTAAAATAATTTAGGAAAAAACCCGACTTCTTGGAGCTGCACCACGGCATAGTTTATAATTTCACGCATTACATCTTTACAAATATCCGTTCTAGTTAAAAAACAGGCCAATGAAAACTTCCATGTTGCAAATACACCCCTAGCCATAATAATTAAGGCTTTTTTTGCCACTTTATTTGTTCATCCCCATTCACCCAAATCGTCCATACCTTCGATAACATCTAGCGCTTTAGAATATTCCAACTTCTCCTTAATGTTTATTTCATCAAAACACAAAATAGTCAGCTTTTCAATTGTTAACATTGTGATTATATTTCTAAATAAACATTTTAATAGTACTTAATTTTTTTTCAAAATACTTATATGTACAACGATAAATACAGGTAACAAAATGCATAACATAGACTTACATATTCCGTGCAGAGCGCACACCTCGCGAGGCCGAATGGTGGGTTATATGATTATATGTGGTTAAAGCAAAGAATATTAATGGCGATAAAAATTCAAAATTTTTGTATATAAGATATTTATGTCAGATAAGAAAGAATCTCGTTAATTAACACTGCATCGCACGCACCTTCTTTTCACACGTGTCTACAATCGTAGAAGACTAATTATTTTAAATTATTGTTGCATAATTTTGAGTTTTCTTTTTATTAACAATAAATATAGTCAAAATAAAGGTTTACTTCTTAAATTTAATTCATTTTAAAAATGGTGTTCTACAATGGTAGACGCGTGTGTGATGGATTGTTAATATTTATTTTATGGTATTGTTTCCCGAATAGACGTGTTAGTATTTAACATTTTAACAATTAATTAAGTAATGACCTTGCGGTATAGTAGAAACCTGTGGCATGTTAGGAATCTGTACTTCCTCTATTCATTATATTTTTAATTGAAATTATTCAGTACTGTTTTTTTTTATATTTTACTACGTTTATCAAAAAAAGCGCAGTAAAATTACAATCTCTATATCACAAACTGTAATTTAAAACATTAAGTTTTGCAAAAATATAATGAATAAACTTTTGAAAGGTGACCATTCGAACATGCTTATAACGGGGATATGTACCAGTATAGGCAACCAAACTTGCACGAAGATGACTGATATTTCAAAATTAAATTTTTGTGTAATATTATAAATTTTAGATTAAAATGTATTTGATTAGGGCCCATATTATAAAATTTTCAAATAAATTTCCGTAGGATTAATAAAAAATATATTTATTGGTGTTGTTTCTTTTAATTAAAGTCAAGACAGTGCTTCAAATATTTATTAAAATCTTTTTTATCAAAATGTATATATAAAAAAATTTAAGCAATAAACACTAATACATCTTAAGAAATTTATTTCATAGGCACATGTATTAAAACTAAATCTTGAAATTATTTTGTTCTATTTATACTCCGGAGGCTAAATAATAAATAATCGATTAAAATAGAACTTAATACTGCTAGTATTGTATTAAATGAAAATTTATGCAGGTCGAGTGCTCATCAGTTGAAGACTCGGAGGACGATAACGACTCTGAAGGAGAAGAAAACGAGACGATTTACAAAGAAGTCAAGGTGGCACACGTCAAGAGGGAAATTAGGGGCAAAGTTGATGTCGATGAACAAGACATGGACTGCGAAATAATCGACAAAAGGATACCCAACAATGATGACGAGAACAATGATACAGATGAAAACAATGAAACCGACGAAAATATTGAAATTGATGAAAATATTGAAATAGGCGGAATGAATGAAATGGGCCAAAATAACGACCAGGATTTAAATAATGAAATGGCTGAAGATGATGAAATGGATGAAAACAATGAAGCGGATGAAAACAACGAAGCGGATGACAACATTGAAACGGATGACAACATTGAAGCGGATGACAACATTGAAGAGGATGACAACATTGAAGCGGATGACAACATTGAAGCGGATGACAACATTGAAGCGGATGAAAATAACGAAGCGGATGAAAACAACGAAGCGGATGAAAACAATGAAATGAGTGAAAATGCTGAATTTGAAGAAAATCCCGACTCCGACGAGAACGGTAAAATCGATGACAATGGAGAATCGGACGACAATGATGAGCTCGATGACGAAATGGATGACATCGATGATAGCGGGGAGTTTGACGAAAATGACGATTTAGGCGATAATGGAGATTTGGGCAATTCTGGCGAATTAGATGATACTGGCGAAGCGGAAGACAATGGAGAAACTGACAAAGAAATAACAAAGGAGGGGACTTCAGGGACCTCCGAAGAGAGCGGAAACGAATCGAGCTTATCGGAAGAAAATTCGTTAGAATCCCAAATGCTGAAAAACATGCTGAAGGAAAAGCAAGCTTTGCTCAAGAATAAACAAAGCCGTATTTATGCAAAACGAATGAAAAAGGTAACAAATCCATTTATTTTATAACTATTGTTCATCTCAAATATTATTTGTTTCAAACATGTTTTATTTCTACCATATGTTATTTAACCCTTTCAGTACTGAATTAGTTCGAATGCATGCGTCATGTCTGGACTGAATTATTTTTGAAAATTTAAAAGTATTCATACATGTGTCTTTATTGTTGTAAATTTATTACTTAGTATAGAAACTTATTTTTCGATCGCTTGCTAATGACTATCTGGTTCTCTTACAACTTTTAAATGTTCATATTTTTACCGCACGCCGCTGATCGTAACTGTCGTATTATTTGAAATGGAC
>JAWQRP010003577.1:0-13144 GCA_033557875.1 Quadriops clusia
ATATTGATCAATCATTTTTCTGGATACAAAAGCAAACTTTTTTAAGTCAAATAATTTTTTTACGTCTAATTATCGATAAATCTATCGATATTTTATACTCCCTTATCAAAGTCAAAAATCGTGTTGATTATAATTAAAGTTGTATCTTCAATGTAAAAATGAATAATAGATTAGTAAGTGGCCTAGACAATGAAACTTAATAAATAAAACACACATAAAATGCATGTATACCTGATGGAAATACTTTCCATCTCAAAGAAAATTATAAAAACTGTTTTTTTACGGAAATCTACAAAAAAAAATTAATTGATAAATCGACAAATACTTGCTCAATTGGCGGAGGCGTCAGGTCTATTTATTTGGAATTAAGCAGTATAGGTATAAAAGCAACTACACAAAATGAAACAGTAAACATTTTTCTAACGGCTCACATTTTTTATAAACGCGAAAGTTTACAGCTAACTTTCTCACGTCCATATTTTAATTTAGGATCGAGGAGGAGTCCCATCCAGAAATGCGCAAATAGACGTAGTAACTGTATCAGCCGAATTTCTCACGAAGTTCATATCCTAATCCAATCATATCGCGTTAACGAGATCTCTTAATTAACGCCGAAAATCCGTTTAAGCAACGCCACGAGAAGTTCTAGACGGTGCCATTGAAGAGACTTCTGAGGTAGCGGAAATTATTTAAATTTCCCACAAATGCGTGCCGCCTTATTATATGGTGCTCAAGCAGACCTTTCATGCTGCTTGCCGGTTACGAATTCCTCGCGAAACAATAAAAAGGTCATTTCACTTTTCTTGCGTTAGTTTACTTTCCTCATTCTTTTTCCGCTGTTTACTTAAAAGGCAAACGACTCCTCTCCATATAGGAATACGTGTTTACAGAAATTCTTGTTTATACACAGCTACGATTAGCTTCCCTGATTCTCAGTTTCAAAAAGACCATCATCATGTAGGAGTAATTGCTTAAATGCAGAAGTTGTGTACGGATTCTTAGAAAGGCTTTGCGGAAATTGGTTCAGAGGTGAAGCTAAATTACTGTTGTAGCGCTGATTCCTTCTGGGTGTTATAATTACATTTTGTAGGATAAGTAGATCATCAAGTTGAAGGGTAATAAATAAAGAAATGTGTTTGAAGTCATTGGCCAAGTCAGGGTCAGTCATCCCCTAGCTTGTCCCTAATTTATTGTGTTGTTACTGTTTCTCTCGCTATCTATGTTATTTGTTATTTTTTCGTTCGTAAAATTGAATCTGCCATCCTCTAACCAATGTTCTTTCTGCTAATGTTCTATAGAACTATAGTTTCATTGTAGTGAAGTTAGTGATTTGATCATTTTTCTAGCATTCTGCATTCGTTGCGATAACTCTGTTTTATGTGTTCCAGGGATCTTCAATGATTGTAACCTTTCGACGATATAATTTCATTTCGACCTTATTGAGAATTTTTTTCGAAACATATTGGATATTTCTGACGAATTGCTAAACAATTAATGTAATCTCAATGGTAATAAAACTTCTAGTTTTCATAATAGTAACCGTCCTAATTCCCCTACTGATTATTTATTCTTTATTTTAGCGTTTGAGCGTTTTTAAACATAAGTTGGTGCTTACCCCAAACCCCATATTTAGAGTTGTCACCGTAATATGCACATAAAAATACTTACCTAAGTTATAAATTACAGGGATATACAAATGACTTTCCTCGTTGGCAATTATAATTTATTAAAGGTGTGTGCGGAAGGTAATATTTGTTCTTCAGTGACTCAGCAGACGTACAGCACATGTGATCGCCTCTTGGGTGTGGCCGATTTTTGCAGCGGCTGCTAAAAGTCCAGCTTTACCGCAATGTCTCTAGTAAAGTGCGACTTTAACTAACGTTGAACTTTGACTTAATTCTGAACTTTAATTTTCATTACTGTAACGCTGGTACTACAATGTAGGCACTTAAATGTCGACTGAACTCAACAATGAGCTGTACTTGTCGTTCATAATGATGAATGCATCACGTTGCGCCGTCTGATGTTAAATTTCAAACAATTAAGGGTCAATAATGTAATTCGATCTACCGTAAGAGGTGAAGGTCCGCAAAACCTAAAAATTAAAACAACCGTTTGACCTATTGACTTGAGTAGGCATGATTGCCCATATATACCATCTGTTTACTGCAACTCCAATTATTGCAAATAGCACGCTAACACGATTATTGTTATTAAACGTATTGACAACTATAATTCGCGTTAAGAATTTATTATTTTAATTGATTTATATCATACTACACAATAATAATTGTTTATTGCACATAGAATTGTTTTTGCGAATAAACCAAATAAGAATATTCCTCGATTCAGTCTACACGTAAATATTTAAATATTCTCGCAAATTTGTTAAATAATTCTTTTTCCCTTTCAAAATTGAATACATTAAAATATATTAAGCAACCAAATATAGCAATACGCAAATGTATTATTATTATAACATATAATATAAAAAGAAAAGTTTGATCATCGTGAGGCATAACACCCACTGTGAAACATCCAATTAAATTTTGTCCCACTTTGTGTTAGTTTCACTTTTTAATGTGCTAAAGTGTATATTATTTTAAAACACTTATAAGCTTAATGCACAACGAATAGCTATCATTAGTGTTAATGAAATATATATATATTCTTTTTTATTGAAAAACTACGAGCTGTACATTTGCAGACGGCTGAGAAAGAGCGTGCCAGTTTTAAAAGTGCGTGACCTTGCTCTGTTCATTTACAGATCACAAACGGGGAGATGGTCATGAATATTCATAAATAATAAGAACAGCTATAACAGTAAATAATGGCACCGGGCATTAGTTTTAAAGCATTTCTCGATTGTTCCTCTCTGTTGTGTGTGCATGAATTGTGACTCCTTGCACGTACACGCAATAATTTTAAAATAACAATAATAGAAGAAACTTACCACCATCCGTTTGTTCTAAAGCTGCATCTGAAACAATGACGACAAAAATTAAAAGGTTATTACAAACAATTAAACTTGAAGTTATGTATCATTAGTTCATCATTAAATGACACAACTTTTAATCGTTACATTCGAAGCAAACGCAATCCTTTTGTAATCGACTGATTATGAGTAAATATTCAGCAGCTACTTTCTTCTAGTCGTACCGAGTCATGTACACAGTGTCTCCTATTGTCGTAAATTGCTTCTTCTTGTACAATGGAAGTCCGGGGATTATTTTGTAATTAAATTTTATTATTTAGCCGCGCCGCACGAAAGAAAGGAAACAAATTGACAAGTTTAAACAATAAGGTGCTCATTGTCTCAGCTGGAATAATGAAGAGGCGAAATACAAACGGTACTTTTTTGCCTCTTAAGGGGATTTTAATTTCTGCAATTTCGCGATTTCGCCTCGTTCCGCAAAAAGCATGCTCTGTCACATTACAAAATATGGAACGTGGTTCTCATACAATTTAACACAAACTAGCGACAAAAAATCGTAATAAAATATCGGAGTAATACGCTTGCGGACGTGAAAATTACCGTCATTTCTCAACAATTGGGTACGATTGCCTCCGGTATTAAGTTATAACGTAATTGTAGGCTTCGACCTTGGCACTGGAAAAATGCAAATGAGTATTTACATGGTTATAGTTCGATCAATTGCAAATAATGCATTTGTTCCGCTGAACTGTTGTATGAAGGTTTACAGGCGTGCCCGTACCGGGAACGCCATTTTTTGAGTTTAGAAATGTTCGCACTTTATGTTGCTACTTGAAAAGATTGATCGTAAAATGCTAATTCAGTACTTTGGCTAAAATTCCAAGAAAATCAAGAAATTAACATATTGTTGGTTTTAATGTGTAATATTAGGTAATTTTTTTCAATAATTTTGAAATATGAAATACACCGAATAAAAAAGGCGGCCGCGAACAATGCTTACATTGCGTTAATAAATTTTCAACTAATTTCATAATTTATTCATTCCTGTACTAATCAAAAGACTCGGTGAAAAATGGCATAATTTGGATTTTCCTACTACTACATTCAGAGAGTCATAAGAACCCTACTTATCACCAACAATAAAGTACAATTTAAAAAGTTATCCGAAACATCTTTCAATCTATTCGACCAAACTAAACAGGGTACAATTATTAGCATTGAAAATCTTCAATAATCTGCCAAGTAAGAACTTTTTCACAGTCTAGAAAAATATGTTGTATGTTTTAATTTTAGGACGATTTGATAACGTTTCAAAAACTGAAAAATTAAAGAAAAATATTTTCATAAACTTGGTTAGGGGACGTCCATAAATGATATCACGACTAGAAGGGGGGGAGGGGGTACAAAAATTTGTGACAGGACGTTAACGATTGATCAATTGTGTTCGTCCAAAATTTTAATTTGTCAAGCTGTAAAGAATATTAAAGCATAAAATAGAACAAATCAGAGATCAAGTATAATGATAACATTTTACAAAGTAAAATATAAACATGACAAGAGGTAAATACTGACTACAAAGGCCTGAAAAAGCCACGAATTAGTGACGAAACCGGTCGCCTTGCGAACAAATAAAAATTGTCAAGAAAGTACCTACCAAGAATTTTTATTTCTACTAATTCATCAACATTTATTTAACTCTTAAAAATTATTTTACTTAAAAAGTTTTTTGCATAACATGCATATAGAAAAAAACCTTATTTATATTGCCAAGTTCTGAAATGTTACATATTTTTTTGTGGTATCTTCGTCGCCTCTCTGAGACGGTCGCCGGATTCCTATATTAATTTTGAATATTTTTTTTCAAACGAGTACTTATGTTGGGTAAAACTTTAGTTGAAAATTACCTGCTGTACTGGAGACACATTCTGTGTAGTGCATTAATGTTTTATTTGTACATCAAGTTTAATTGTGTTTCCATCTGAGAATGAATGAAAATCAGTTGTACAAATCATTTATAAAAGCTTATCCACAAAAGTAAAAGCTTCATACACAGCAAGAAGTGAATAAAATTTGGAATGATTTAAAGTGTAAGGAATTGTTCGAAAAAAAGATTAAAAACATAATTAAAGACAATGAACTTAAAGCAGCTAAGAATAAGGTATCTTTATTGCAATATTTTTGCGTAAAACTAATAGAAACAATTTCCATTTGATGAAGAATTTCAGATTCACGCTGCCGCTGTATGTACGTACATATATGTATATGTAACGTGACGTGACAAGGGGGGTGGGTCAATGTTAACATGACGATTCGTGACAGAGGGGAGGGAGGGGGTCAAAAATTGCCAATATTTTCTTGACATCATTTATGGGCAGCCCCTTAGCATAAAATGCGTACTCAATCGGATATTTGTTTAGAAAAATGAAGTAATTTGACATATATTCCGAAATGTAAAGATTTGTAATCACTGTCGAGTATAATTAAGAATAATGCAAGAGTCCAAAGCAAACTTGATGTTTATTTATATTAGAAAAGTTCATGTGTCTGTTCGCTGGTAAGGCGCAGTTATGATTGCGCGCCTCCGCCAATTGTGCATGATGTATGTTTGCAGTCCTAGGAAAGCAGTACAATAAAAATTCCACTTTTAAAGCTAAGGCGTGATTAAACAGAAGTCGGAAGCAGGAAATAGTCGTTTAGTTTCTGCATTTAGATTCAATTAACTTTTACAACAATAAAATTACATAATTTAATAAGGTGCCAAAAAGAAAGCAAACAAGCACGTGCAGTCGAGCGCTAGGCGCATTGTAAAAATCTCGATTAGGAAATGCCTCGTTCAAACGCCGACTAACAGTGTTTTTGTCCATTGTGTGGGCCGGAGACCGCAAAAACTCACTAACCGTGTCATACTTGTAAACATTAAAATTCACCTGTCAAATTTCTGCTCCGATACCTGTAAATAATCGCACCGTTTATAATTATAATTGCAAAATTAGCCTCCAAATTGCGGCGTTGTCGTTTGTATCTCTTGATCGTTTGTCTTGCTTCTGGACGCCGTTTTAGATAAGTTTATTTGGGCCGTGAAATTCGAGGCGTTGCATGTGTATACGTTTCTGGAGAGAAAGTTGCGTGGCGAATTGTGTACCTAAAGTTAAATAGGGATCTTGATGAACAAACCTGGACAAAAGTGATGGAAGCATTTCAACCTTTCAAAATATGAGATGGACGTCTGTGGGCTCAATTGTTCTCAGATCGTTGTGCAAATTGTACATTACGTGATTTATGTTCTACGGAGTTATTGACCCGCACGACACTGTAAATATTTACATTTCGAAATTTATAACTAGCAGACAGCAAGAGGAGGAATGTTGACAGCATCCAAACAGAGTAAATCGAAACGAACAATTATTCGAAACAGGCAAATCGAAACAAATGATTCGAAACAAGCAATCGAAACTAGCAATCCAAACAAATGATTCCAAACAAACAATCCAAACAAATGATTGGAAACAAGTAATCTAAACAAATGATTCGAAATAAATAATTCGAAACAAATAATTCGAAACAAATAATTCGAAACAAATAATTCGAAACAGGCAAATGTAAATAAGCAATTCGAAAGAAGCAAATGTAAACAAACAATTCGAAACAAGCAAATGTAAACAAACAATTCGAACAAACAATTCTAAATGAACGATTCTAAATAAGTAATTGGGTGTTAGGAATTCCAAGCAAGGAGTAACAATCGAACTACATAAATTCAACAATACCCAACAAGTAATAGCGAGCAAGTCGACTGGATCACGAATCAGGAAAAAAAGTGTCTTCTTTGGAGTTAATTTCTTGAGCACATTCCTCTGGCCATTGTTATCAAACGATTATCAGGTGCAACGAAAGCATCAAGCTCGGCCCAAAGATATATTTGGATTAGAGAATCACCGTTAAAATCGATTTCCTGGCTCACTGCGATTCGGTCTCCTTATTCATCCTCGGGTCATGAAATGTGATATCAACATTCTTCGATCGATAAATCACACGCCAATTTTAGATAATCCGTTATGTAAGGTCGTTCCGAACCACCGCCGAATTAAAAATGACAGATGATCGCAGGAGCGATGAATGAAAGGAATGTGCGCAAGAAGATGGTTACATAAGAATACTCTTAACCACATTTGGTTCAAATTGCATCACTTCGGGACAAGAAATGAATACATTAAAATAATGTTCGTTTTAACTGTATTTTTTGACGGAGTAGCTCTTTACCTTACAATTCAATAATTTAGCGACATAATTTCTAATGCAACAAAACGCGTGGGCTTCAAATTAACATTAACAATTTTTACACCTTGGGTGAAAATACATAATCAAACTGGTTAATCTTAATTAGTAAAAATATTTCCACATTGAACTTATGCTTGTATAAATATACGTTACACTGCTAACTGTATCTATCTACCAACACAAGCAAGGTAAGTGCAGCCATTTAAGACCAATTTATTCATAACGTGCTCATTTAGTCACGTCAAACAAATTATGTTAAATTAAGAGCGAAAAATCATTATTAAACCACCTAACAGTTGTTAAAGGAACACAAACAGGTGTAAATCACGATCCGGAGATTACGGGAACTTGTAAAAAAGGCGGCAGCACGCACATTGCCCGAAATGCCGATAATAGCAACAATAAACTGGGCAGAAGAAGAGATAAATTAGCGTGTAAAGCGCCATTATAAATGGAATTAATAGTGAACATGACCTCTGGCGTATGTTGCGTTCGTCCCTAGCGGTACTACTCTATCCCATAACGATATTAAACCTATCGTTAATATGTAATCCACCGGCGCAAAGAAGGCTTTGGAATCAGCGGAGCGGTTCTTCGTTCGACCGCAGGAAGTTAACTCGCCAAGTATAGCAAAGCCAAGGAAGTTGAAGGTCCCTCTTGCATAACCTCTCTAATTCACCGACCTCCATTGTTTGTCTTCTTTTCTTTCAGCGGATAACGGGTTTCCTTAAATTGGCATGTGATTTATTGAACCTGAGACGATGA
The DNA here is from genome assembly GCA_033557875.1 of Quadriops clusia. NCBI lineage: Eukaryota > Metazoa > Arthropoda > Insecta > Coleoptera > Hydrophilidae > Quadriops > Quadriops clusia. The sequence goes on from JAWQRP010003577.1 coordinate 7,979, forward strand.
TATCGCATTAATATTTTGTGCCACTGTTGTACATCGAGAATTTTTTTAGTTTCGAGACAAACAAAATACTACCTCTGTTTCATTATAAGTGAGTTATTAAAGATTTTTATTTTTTTCATAATGAGACATTTTAGTTTTTTTCAAAATAAGAGGGTTTTTCAAAATGAGAGGGTTTTTCAAAATGAGAGGGTTTTTCAAAATGAGAGGGTTTTTCAAAATGAGAGGGTTTTTCAAAATGAGAGGGTTTTTCAAAATGAGAGGGTTTTTCAAAATGAGAGGGTTTTTCAAAATAAGAGGATTTTTCAAAATAAGAGCGCTTTTCAAAATAAGAGCGCTTTTCAAAATAAGAGGATCATTTTCGATTTTTATTATATTTTCAAAATTTTCTAAACTAAATGAGTAATTGAGGAAAGAAACATTTATTTCAACATTTCTTAGATTTACATTAAACCAACTATTAGTACTAATCGAAAGTTACAAAATATTTATACAAACGAATAATAGGCAAATGATTCTACTTTCGAAGTTTTGCCTTACCAATAAATTTAAAATAAATTAAATAATCGCTGCCTTTAACAACCTAAACTGTTAAATATTTTTAAAACCATAGAATATGTGATTAGGAACTTCGTAGATATTCAGAATATGAAAAATAAATTTAAAAAAATAATTAAATGTCAATAAGTTTAAAAGAAAACGGCTTACTTATGAAAGACATGTAGAAATATTCTCTCGAACGGGTGTAATGTGCACTTTACATATCTAATTTTTACCTAAAACTGTGCTGCCAATTTCTATAGAAAATTGCATAAGGTGGCAAAATTAAGAACTAACGTCAGTCGTATAGATACAATACTATAGTTACCAGAATAAATAAACATAACCTCAAGTGTCAAACATGACGTTTCCCTTAGACAATTAGTATATATGTAAATACTCATGATCTCGTTTCATCGAAACGTTATTGTGATATTTAAGCAAATTGAAAATATTGAACTCAAACTGATGTAGGTTGATACCTACTAACATATAATCTGAATAAAAACTATCTATAAATTGGCTTCATTTGTTGGAATTGGGGTAAAAATTGTTCAAAACAATTTTCCTAATTAAAAAGAGGTGTATTTGGACACGCAATCGAGTGTGAATATTTAAGGTCCTGAAACGATCCACATAGATGGTTTCCTCAGATAAACACTTAATTGGCGCTAACAGTTACTCCCGAGTGTATGAGTGTGCGACTGTAAATCGGTCAGCTATATTCTAGTTGCGAAAATCTCCACAGCTTCGCATCAAGTACCTCTGGCCGATATATAAACCGTAATGGTATCGAGTCTTCGGCCTGGAGCACCGGATATCGTTAATTAAAAGTATTAATTAAAGACACCGACAGAACCCGGAGTGTCCGTAAAGAATCAGAAAACTTATACTCCACTAATAATGAATTATAAATATCTCGAGCCTGTTCACATCGTTACCGATTAATTTGTTATAATTAACGGCGGTATGCAGTTTTTTGCATGTTCACTTAACGTCAGCTTCATCTTTCGAGATGTGGAATTTTCTGGAAGACCGTCTTGTTTGTCATGCAGAAGGGAGCACTGCTCTGACGCCTCAGATCTCTGAAGGCATTAAAGTTGAAGAACGCATTTACTTATAACTGCGCTCACTTTACAAAGAGATTATTGAACAAATTAATAGGGATGTATAGTTTCTAGTAAATAATTAATTTTTAGGAAGATCATTAGAATTGTAACAAAACGATTTGTAAGTTTGTATATAGAGAAGATATTTACGAATACATTTATGTTCTTTTGAGGAAATTATTTTAATATTTCAGGTATTTTTGTAAGAAAATGTTAAATTTATATATGCTTACTACATGTCGTATTTATGAGTGAGAAGATCATGTTTTGAGTATCTCCTATTGTTGTTTAAACATTTTTGTGCATGGTGCCAATGAACGTGTAACAAGTAGTCTTGCCGCCGCGGTTACAGCTATAACTCATTACATAACCATCAATTATAGGTGACCCAGTTAAAGCTGCCACTGCATTTGAAAACGCGAGGAAAACAAAACAAAAACAAATAATGGCAACGATAATTCACCAGGTAGGTGAGTCCCATATACTACATCTAGTGGAGTTATTACCGAGTACAGTTATGCCAATGTTATAGGGAATTTAAATATCTCGTACCGGCAAGCCGGTATTCGTCTATCGTACTCTTGCCTACCTCATTAACTTAATTGAATTCAATAAGTACATAGCGGCGCGTTTTTGTAAATTAACCATTCCGACGCCCAGGCTCACTGCCTCAAAGTGGCTGACTTATTCGCCGGAGAGGAGCTACTGGTTCTTCACATGTCAATAACAGCTTAATGATAGGCGCAAGAAGTTATTGAAGTCGTGAGGTAATGCTCCTGTGATGACCATCGGACTTTGGCATCGTTAAAGGTCGTACTTCCTTTGTCTTTAACGTTAATTATCAGTGCATATTGTTTGCTCCTTTTACTTACTTGTGTTAATTTTATTATAAATAAAATGGTCAGTTTGTAAGTTTCTTCACATGTTACCTTAATTAATTGTAAAAATAGTTACGTTTTACTCAAAAAGTAAGTTCAACATATGTGGTACAACTGTAAATTAATTCCAAAGAACTATATATCCCGTCTGCCATATATGAACACCATCAATTACAGTGTAGGTTACATTAATACCTATGTATCAAAGGTTCTGTCCTCTCACTCCTCTTAGTGGAAGTTTTGAGCTCGGATCTCTTTGCGCCTTCTTTATTTTCTCACGCTTTTTGCTCGTCCAATAAACAAGCCCCTTAAGCACTAAACGAGCAGCTAATAAAATATTAGAACAAGTTGGTTTTAATTAGGAAAACGTTGGAAATCATTAACGTCACCTGGAACAACATTATTGCCAACGGGTGACAGGGCCTGCGCAAAAATATTAATCTGTACGTAATAATCAAGGCCGTTAAAGTGAAATATGTCAGTATATAGTGCCCACATTGTACATTGCTAATTGAAAATGAAAACATGCATATGTGTACATATCTAACAAGTGTTTGTCAGTACTATTATTACTGCTATTATTCCTACAATTATTATTATTACCACTAATAGTAATAATTTATTATTATTAGCAACTATAAGAGTGTCTTACACGGGATACATTAATTGGAATTGTCAGATGTGAAGTGCAGATCATAAAGAAAAACTAATTAATTCAAAATTTCCCGGGGGGAAATCACGCAGTTGCGACCAGTGATGCAACTTCAAGAATGTGTTTACTATTATTTACTCTTTGTTGGAATATCAATGTGAGTGCATGGCGCACTATGCGGCCGTGCGATAATAAGAAGGAAATTAATAGAGGCGCATGGTTTCGATCATTAATTTTCACGTCGGTAGTAGCACGTCAATTACAATTTATCAAAATATTAAAATATCGCTTCTCAAGTCGCTATAACTGTTGCTCACAATATTTTCGAGGCGATACCGTACAAACGCGGTTTGATTTATGGAGATCGATTCGAACTTGCATTGGGTGGGCATTACGTGTCCTTTCGATCCTCCTATCCAATTCGTTTTTATTCATATTTATATACCGCCTGCACATGGGTGATTGAATTGCAACAATTCTGATGTCATTACTATTACAAGTACGAAATGATTTATTTGATTTGTTAACAGTTTCTCAGTTGTCTTGTTCATATAGCAAGGAGACGTTTGCGACATTTCAGCATTGTGGAACTTTAATCAAACAAGTAGAAGTAATCCTGATTTTAACACTTTTCAATATGGAAGTAACTGTTTATGTAGGTAAGACTTAGTAAAAATATTTGTTTGCAGGTCACAGTAAAATCCACAGATAATTGAATGTCGATTTATTTCTGCCTACGACATTCATTAATGGATATTACTTATTGATATCAGCTACTGGTATGGTTCTTTAGTCTACAGATCTCTTTTATTTGAATGTTCCCGCAACTGAACTACAGATTATATCATCTAACTAGAATTATGGGATTTAACTTACGTAGAAAGCTTTCAACTACTTGGGCCCTAGTCAGCTATTACTCATTCTGAATAATCTTCTTTCTGGCCACCGACTTAAAATCGTCTTCTTATTTCTGCATCAAAACCACACTTCTGACGTTTACTTTTGATAAAACAGTAAACTTTTCTCTAGTTGCATAGCAACCGATTGTCTATTTTTTTCAGATTCCCGTGATTCTCATGCCTACCACGAATTGTTGCCTACCACGAATTGTTGCCTACCACGAATTGTTGTCTACCACGAGTTGTCTACGTAAACACGTGATGGAGAATTTCACAGCCTCCTCAGTTCCTGTACACACATTTGATGACATGAAATATGAACGAACCTGTTGTATTAACTCTAAATTTGCTGCTAATGACTAAATAATTACAAAATTATTTAAATTTATCGAATTTTGCAAGTGAATTACAAGTTCCATTACGTTAAATATACAAATACATAATTAAGGGGTGCAAGTGCGGATAAAACACATGTTATAACGTAGTAACTTCATAAAGTAAAATAGGTTGCGATTTTAAACATGAATAATTCAACCTGTGGGAAGCAATATAAAATCAAACAGAACAAAAGAGTAGTGCTGGGACTACAGTATCGATGGAATTTATAGTGTGAGTAGCAATTGAGACTGAAGTCGAAGAAACAGTACATGCAAACAAAAAATGCAATTTGCTTAATTTAAAGAAAAGCTACTTATTGGTGTTTATGTTATGTCTTTCTGTTAAATCACCCATAAACACCGTACATTTTTAAATGAAAAGATATTTCGCCTTGAGTGACTGCGATCTAGACCATAACGTTCATGACCGTTTTTTAAAAAAAATTCCAACAAATTAATTTTTTCCAACGATTTTTCTTTGTGATTATTATTTTTTTATACACACATAGAAATCTATATTACATTTAACCGTAACTTAGTTACTTTTACTATACAGGGTGTCCCAACCTCGGCGGACCGGTAGATTGTTATACCTTTCCAACGGTACCGGGTTTGTAATGTCTAAAATCAATATTTTTCGAGATATTAATTTTTTTAGATAATTTTTGGTCAAAATATTACTCTACTTAAAATTAATTCTCAGAGAATCGGTTA
>JAWQRP010003578.1:0-13137 GCA_033557875.1 Quadriops clusia
TGTGTATATAATATCAAAATTATTAAAAAATCACTCTGAATCCTAATGTGAATCTGTCTTATCTTGTCTAGTACAACTTAAAAATATGCGAGAAAGTCGAGTGGAGACCACTCCATATTTATTTTTTATATCTAAAGCGCGAGTATATTGGTATAGAAAAAAGTAGAATCACGCGGAAAGATTCACCACTCGGTAATAGATGTAAGGAACGCCTTCAACTTTGAATTGAAGAAAAATCTGGACGTCACAGATTTTCGTACCCCCTCCCCGCCTTCTGTCACAAAATGTCACAAATTTTTGTACCCCCTCCCCCCCTTCTAGTCGTGACATCATTTATGGACGTCCCCTTTTTATTATTATTTGGTACCTGTACATCGCACTAGCCTTCCTACTGCACCTTATCCACACGTGTCCGCAAAGGAAACACGGGAACGACGTCCTTGTCGTGAACCCTGCGCTACTGCGAAATCTCAATATTGAAAGGGCCATAACTCTGCGAAAAGAAGTCGTAGAGACCTCGGCGATACCGCGTTGTTTTCGTCTCGAAAAAAACCTTTCAAATGAACCCTCACATGACCCCTTATTACATTTAAAATAATGTGGCCCCCCATTCCCCACGTCCACAGGGGGCAGGAAAATGGGTGTTTTTAGTGTCATCTGGTAGATTGTTTGTCACAATTGTAACCCTGTACATTTTAATTATCTATTTCAAACCATTCAGAAATTATTTAGGGGTTCCTGAACTTTTTCTCCACCCTGTATATGTTTTACATTACACGCCAACATTAATGTATCGCATTTGTAGTAACCTGCATATCCATATTTATTCATATCCTACTCTACACTCTGGAGATGAGAGTAAAATCTAGATCAATTGGAGCGAATAAGTCCAACATCTCTAATGAGAAAATGAGTTTTCACTTTCTTGAAAATGCGCCCGAAGAGAAAAATTCTCCGTTTATGTGTAGTAGGTACCTATCGAGTGTGCTATTTCTCGTGGTGTTCAATCACCGGTAATGAGCTTCGCTCGTGGCCAGGATAATAGAGCATAAAATAAACAATAAATACCTTCGGAAGAAATCTTCGCCTCTTTGCATGCTTGGTAATGAAATGTAAGTTTGCCTGGTGTATTACGGTCAGTGATTAGGTTTTTCAACGGTTTATGAGAGATCATAGGTATCATGAAGTTATTCTCCTGATACCAAATGGATCTTTACACGCAAAACAGTCCCACTGTTTTAACAGTTCAATAATTCTGTTGCGCTTAATAACCTCCGACACATCCTGAAGCAACTGTAATTCCTATAATGTAGGTGAAACATATTTAATTATATATTTCTTGGAACCAAAAAGAAGGACAGAACCCTAAAAAAATTAATATTCCAGAGCTCTAGTAACTTAAACATATGTGCTTAAACCACATATAACTTACGCTCATATGTATTCAGTAAAATTCCATCGAGGTACTTTTACTTATTGACTTAAAATTTCAAATTAAACTTTCCACTACAAGGAATTTTAATCATTTTTTTCTCCATGCTCATCTTCGAATATGTACAAGGAAACATTTACTTTCCTAGACTTTAATTATAAAGTAAACTAACTAGTTCATCACCGGTTAAATAGTGCAATCAGTGCATCCTACGAGCATTGCAAAATTTAAAATTTTAATAGACACAAATGCGTCAAGGAGTTAACTAAATTATCATGTACAGGAAAGTGCATATCCGTTGTAATAGGCGGCATTGGTATGGATACTTGCGTGTCCGCAATTACCGGAATAATTATCCAATTCCAGCGAAGCATCGTTATCTTCGATCATCTAGGGCAAGTCGTATCCATACATATGTGGACTGAAAATATATATAAACGCGGAAACAAAATATCCGTCATTTTGTTAAGATCCTTCCTGACTTCAAGGCCGACCATGGATGTCCGATTCTTCGCGTTCGCGTTAACCCTTGTGATATGTTCAAACAGTGTCTCTGCCGCAGACTTTTCTTCCTTGATCACATCCGATAACTTCATGATAGTGAGGAAATTAGTTGGTGAATGTGTCAATTTTCCAAAAGGACAATATCCTTGCTTGGCCAACAAAGCCGCTCTCGCTATGGAGAGACTCTCGAATTACGACATCCCCATATTTGATGGACTAATCCTGAAAAGAAACGACGAAGAACTCAACGAAAACAAAACTTTAAACAGAAACCGCAACAGTAAAGGATCCTTCGGCGTTGACCGCCTTCAAAGGGCTATGGCCAAGTTTATGGACACCCACAGCTTATCTCTGGATTTAACAGATGAAGAAGACGAAGAAAAGGAAACGGAAACAGGACGAGCTAAGAAATCAGAAAAACAGCTTTTAGGAGGCAACAAAATAAGAATCTCCAAAAAAGATCGCAGGCACCTGCAATTCGCCCTAATGGTCCTGATGGGAATATTTGGTTTAACAGGTCCATTCTTTATGAAAACGTTAACTCTCATCGCCGGCAAAGCACTAATAGCAAGCAAAATTGCTTTGCTAATTGTGGGTTCTGTAGCTTTGAAGAAAATATTTTCTCATGAAGACAGTCATAAAGGATCAACAGTCAAAGTGCACACAATTCCTATTCATGAAGACGACCATGATCGACTTCTGCAATACGTAGAAGATTCTCCATATAACTTCGTCAACGCACTGTAACTCTCGAATTCACTTGCTAACTTAATGTACCTTATACAATGTTTTGTACATATTATTTATTTACTTATGTTTATGTATTTATTAAATTACATTAATCGCCTAATTATTATTTTTATATTTTCCTAAATGTTATTTCAAGAGTATGGATATACACATAAATAACAAAAAAATTTACATCTCTGAAATACTTTATTTTTTACTTTTAATTACATTTATATTGTCTTGAACATTTAAATCAAACATCCCTGTATGTATCTAAGCAAAGATATAATTGTAACTTAGGGCACTGTTAACAGTGCTTATGGTATACAAAGTTATTATGTCAATAAAATTATTTAATAATAGTGATTGCACTTCTAGGCCTTACGTTATGTCCATAAATGGAAGCCAAATGTGATTTTGTAAAAAATTTAAATTCTAAAGTCAGGCATTAGGTTAGACGTATGCATATGACTAATTACAACTTCCCATTTGTTATAGTTATTAGACTAAAAAATAAGCTAAATCCGTTTCTTAAATCATAACCACAACCAAAACCATATTATCACAAGTCAAGGCTCTTACCTTTTTCTTAATATACTACATTGTCTACTAAATAAGTAAAAAAAATAATCATCAGGAAGAAAAAACTAGTACAACATATTTCTAAATTAATAATTTAATACGTCCATTGACTATAAAAGTTCGTTTTAAAGGTGCAGTAAACCAAACAAATAATCACATCATATTCTCTTACGTAAACATGAATTTTATTCGTATGATGAAAACTATGCATTATCATGTCTAAACTTAAAATTAAAGACTAAAATTTATATAATCTGATAAAATATGTATTTGTATAAATCAATAAATTATATAAAAGCCGATTAAGAGTTCTTTTTATAGTCAGACATTCGACTTTCTAAACTTACTAGGGAAGTTGCAGTAGACATGGCAGGAAGGTTCTGCCGCGCTCTTTCTACATCAAACTGTTTCTCCTTCAGGCCAGAATCCGTCCCTTTCTTTACCTGCTCGTTGTTCAAAGCAGCTAAATGAATTAATTCTTTCTGCGACTCTCTCGCCTCCACCAGGAAAATGCTCTCCTTTTTATCTGCATCTTGGTATTGGTATATTTTGTCGTAAATAACACCGTGCAATCCTAAATTCTTCAAATACTTTATGATGTCGGGATCTGCGTTATCATCACCCCAACACCAGATAATTAGGCCGTCGTCCCTTACTGATTGTACCTAAAATGTAGATGATTACTATAGGAAAAATAATTTAAATTATAATAAATTATATTTTAACCGTTTGAGAGCCAAACAGATTTTCAGAGTTACTACGAAAAATGCCATAGAACCGCATGTGAGACCACATATAACGTGAGACCTTACTTTTTACACATCTTAGAAAATAGCACAATTCTGTTAATTTTAACTAAAGGTTCTTTCCAACAACACGAGTTGATAGTTCAAGAATCATGTACAGGGTCGGCTAAGGATCAAAATATAGGCAACCAAACATTCACGTGTATAGAATTACCGTATGGCAACGAAAGTTTTAGAAAGGGCCGACCCTGTGCAGTACATTAAACGATTCTAGAACTATCAATTCGTGTTGTTGGAAAAGACCTTAAATTTCGTTTTCTTTTACACCCATAAGATATATTGTGAAATGTGTTCTAAGCATCTCTAAGTTATTGAGGCAAAAAAATAATATATTGTGTGCCACCTTCATCGTAGTTTAGCGTAATCTTTAAGAATTGTCAAAAATCCAGATTTACAAAACTGCAGTCCCATTTTTATTTAGAAGATATTATTTGAAGAGTTACATCATGTCCTATCTTTATTTGTTGGTGCCAAATGAAATGCTATAACAATTGTTCTCCGTACTGTTTCCTTAAAAAATAAATGGAGGTATTCAATGGAATGAGAATCGGAATTAGGACCATGTTTGGGTCATAATAAGTATTTCAAGAAAAGCATTATCGAAACTTCTGTGAAAAATTCTGTACCAAGAAGTTCGAAAGCACAATCATCTTTAATCTCTTCAAAATTGTCTTTTTATTGAGAAATTTCTTAGTCCGAACTTGATTTCCATCATCGAAATTATAAACACCCAAGTCAGTAATTCACGAATCTGACTTTCTTTAGGATAGATGTAATAATAGGTTGAACGATATCACTGGGCAACACTCCAAAATATAGTCTAAGATCTTTTAATTGATTTAGGACAATTTTGATGTCCTGAATCCAAATATCTGATTGGCTTTACTAGATGCAGGTCAAATTTCTAAACTATAACCACATCTTGATTTTTTATATTTTTGTGTACAGTGACGGCTATTTTCGCTTTATTATTTATATTCCTGGAAATAATGTATTTTGGTGCTAAACCTTATAGGGCTTCCAATAAACATCAATTCAAGCCCTATATTTTACAAAATTATGATGTAATAACACAAATAAATATTTTAACTTTTCTTTCAAATTCCTGTGTTATTACCTCTTTTCTTCCCTTTTCTTGAGTTATTTAGGTATATGTTACTAACGATTCGCCTTCTGCATTTAGACTTCCTCGAAGTATACATCATCTTTAAATATTATTTTCTGTTCCATAATTTTTCTCATTGTTACTTCTCTAAGGCTTCATAATGAAATCGTCGTCAAGATATTTTATTTCAAATTTATCATTACTTTCTTGACAATTGTCTATTAATTTTACTATATTGTATTTTTTGTTAGGATATGTGATCAAACATTTTTAATTTTTTTCTCCAAAAAAAAAAACAATGTAATTTGTTTCTATTTTCTTTAGTATTACATTATCAACCTTCTCATCTTAAATATTCTTAAAACTTCCACAATATTGAAGTTTGGATATTACACTCGTATAACATTAACTATTTTAAAATTTAAATACTGTTGAAGTTTTAAGAATGTTTACAAGGGAAAATAGAAATACAACGATTTCATTATGAAAAAATAGAGAAGCAATGAGGCAAAATTAATGGAATGAATGAATGAATGAATATAATAAATAATGCAATAACTCAAAAAATACTTTAATAGTGCCCAATAAAATATTTATTCACTTTTACAAACTAATTTCTTTTAATACATTTGTTTAACAAAAAACAATAAATGTAAAATAAAATAATATTTGGTTAATTTAAATGAATGGTTTTATCAATTCTACTACCAAATTATTCGTTTATCAAAATATTCTTTCGAACCAAATACATATTTTAAATAAATAAATAAATAGGAACAATTTTACATGTTTAGTTGACTCAATGTATACACAATTCAGTAAAATAAAAATTTATTGAATGAAATAAATGTAAATCACAAACAACAGGTTATTAAAATCAAGAAATTTTTTTATTCTGTGTGTGTACTCTGATGGAGCCCAAATCCAGAAGGCGAAACGTTAATGAAATGAAAGAAATGGTATTTGGAAGGTTGGTGTTTTAATTTGGTAGATTTAAGAGAAACAAGAAAAGGAAAGAAAAAACAATATTATTTTATTTTTATATATCTAAAGTGTGAGCATATTAGTACAGATGCAAGGAAATTATCCAGCTTTCAAAGTTAAAAAAAAAATTTAGATATCGCAGATTTTTGTACCTCTTCTCTCCCTTTTGTTTGGTTATCAATATTATAAATACTAGTAACTTTTATTTTAAAAATATATAAATATTCTTAAGGAGCAGTAATTTGCCTTTTTGTCCGGGCCGACATAATCACTGGAGCGGACCCTGTTAGCAGGACCACTCAAAAAACAAATAAATTGAAAATGAAAGCTAGAAATAAATAGTACTAAATTTTGTATTAATTTGTACCATTAAAGATAACTTTGTACTACGTTCCATTTCCAAAAAAATCATTGGCGCCGCTAAGGTAACGTTAGGTATATTTCGTTATAAATGAAAGAAATTAAAACAAATAATAATAATGTTTATTTTATTTAACTCAAATATATTTTTACAAAAAACCACAAATTAGAAAAATATGCAGTGTTATATTAATAATAAGTATTTTATAAACTGGGAATATCTATAGATTTTATTATATTAACAATCCAGGTATTATTAAAGCTTTTTCTTTAAGGTAGTTTTTTTTTCTAAATCTTTGTATTCCACCCAGTTTTCTCCTATTCTCCAATATACATAAAAATAATTGCTTGGTTCTGCGGTGAGAAAATAAAAAGCACTTTACTATTGAGACCGGTAGGGATTAGGGGTAGATTGCGAAAGAAATTTTAATATTATTTTTGTGATATAAATTAGCACTGATTTAACTCTTTTAATATTTATTTCTGTTTTGTTTGATTTTTCTCATGTGGTCATTCTGGCTTAACGTTACCTTAGTGGCGCTAGTGACTTTTTTTGGAAATGGAACAAAATTATCTTTAATGGTACAAATTAATACAAATTTAACACTAGTTATTTCTGCTTTCATTTTCTTTTTATTCTTTTTTTTTGCGTGTGGTTCTGCTAGTGGAATATAAAGCTAGCAGCAACAATGATTTCTTGGAAACAGCACGAAGTATAAAATTATCTTTGGTGGTACAAATTAGTACAAAATAAGTATTAAATTCTCTGATAAGTTCCGTTTGATTCTTCGCATTTATTCCCCTAGCTTAAGACAGGTCAAAGAAATATTACCCACATAAGTAGGAATAGAATTTTAAACAATCCCTATAGTCAAAAAACCTGACCTAACCGAGAAAAACAAATGTCATTTTGGACTCAACGGTGCCAAATTATTATAAATCTGTTGAAAAACCCTACACTATTTTTTAAAAATTCGTATTTGTTACCCTGTATAATTTTGTTTTTTTTTATTTAAAATGGTGGTAAAATAAAATGTTCATTTAGCGAAAAAGACCATTTTCCACACCTATTTTGCACCATCATCACCTCTTAACTAATGGACATAAGAAGAGAGTTATACAGGGTGGTCCAGCTAAGAAGGCCCACTTAAATTACAGCGTTATTAAAAAAATTAGAACAATAAAACATGCAGGATTTACTCAGCACCTAAAGAGCTCCAAAAAACGCTAGTAGTGTTTTGTTTTGCCGCGCATAGTTTTTGCGCAAGCGCACTTGGATTCATAAAAGTGATGATGAAGATGAATTTTTTTTTACATATTTTAAATCGGCAAGTAATTCTGCATACAATGGTATAAACATTTCTGCAAAAAAATGGCGGATGGCCGAAAAACATTTATTTAATATTACGGATTTAAATGGGCAGAACGCATGGAGGGATCAGCGACACCAGTAGAGCCAGAGCGACCAGAACTAGGATCGTTAACGTCGAATTGAAAGGATGCGACAGACATTCTCAAAGACCACGTAAGCGCCCATAGAGTTAGGCATAGGTAAATCGCACTGGCTCAAGCCACATACCTGTTGCCACGGGAAGTGGGGAAAACACTAAATAGATATCTATGGACTTTGTCTCATAATTGTTATTGTGGACGAAGCAAAGGGTTGAACGCTTTGAAGCGGTTGAGTTTGATCATGTTTCGTGAATCTGACCGTCTACCGGGACAAACGTGAACCTAAATGCTCTCGCCCGAGTCCCTTTGGTTTTTCGGTGTCCATAACTTATCGTATTTTATAAAAACCAGATGTTCTTTAGGGTGACTGTCGCGATGATTTCTTCAGCGGTCATTTTTCTCTGTTCCTGGTTCCTAGCTCAAAAATTTTATACAACGTCCTCGCAAATATCCACAAAATATTATTGAAGCGTGAGGAAAACAATTTTAGTTAGGCTTGTAGTTTTACGTTCATTATGGCATGCCTACGTTAAATCCTTTACAATACATATACAAGGTGTTCAGATTGACAGGTTTCTTTGTCGCATCTTCGAAGGCCGCCGGGTTTTTTGCGTTACAATTCAATCTGAACCGTTCAAAGTGAGCAGACTGTAACGACATACCTGTTTCGGGGTAATATGCGGCACCGATAAGCCCTCTTAATAGATATTCCGATTCTCAAGGTGCAACGATACCAATATTGCGAGTATAAAAATAAAAAAAATGTAACTTACCTAAACGATTAACGCTCTCGATCTCATCCAATTGGTACTCGGTTTCTTCAGAGTTGTTATTGTTGTTGTTATTGAGGCAGTTGGCATCCGCTGCTGCCTGGGCGATCAAAGAGGTTGGCACAGAACTCTCGCAGTCGAAGTCGTCGTCCGTGAAATCTGTGTCAGAGGAAACTTTGATGGTGTAGTCGAGGGTATGAGCGAAATGCTGGAAGCCGGGATAGTTGGGGTTAACTATCCCCCTGCGCTGAAGGGTGCACACCCTGTTGACAGTGACGTTCCTTTCCTCCGATAAGGACTCCGAATCGGAGATATCGAAACCGCGATCTTCGTCCTGGGGCGAAGTGTCGGCTGATGAACAGCTCTGATGCGCTTCTGGAAGGAAACGATCCTCGATTTACAACTGTGACAAGGGTTGAGGTGGGAAATGAAAATGCTGGGGGTGATGTTTAGGGGTCGTTTGGAACGCACGAAATGAGTTTTAAGTTTGCTATAACATACTCTAAGCTTTTGGTAACGCTGAGGACCCAAAAAATCCAGACTTGTTATACGCGATTATCGGCATTGCGACCACACATAAAATTTGCGCGAAAACAAAAGCAGTCGCCCAAATTGATCCAATATTATAATTTTATTTCACGGGGAACCCATTCAAGGGACATTCACAGAGGGAAAAAAGAAGGAAAAGGGGATGAAATACGACGAGTTGTTCGGCGTAAAGAGGCTCGAATGAAGCCGCCTCCTTTTGGAGGGCATAAAAAATTTAAAACCTCCCTGTAACATTGTTCGCTCGCGTTCCCGAAGCTGGAGGGCCATATTTTCACCTGAACATACGGCGGTATTGGATCTCATAACTTATAAATAAATAAGTTCAGGTTAAAGTTTCAGTCGCGCTTATAAAAAGTCAAACTCTTAAAATGCACGTTATCGCCCTGAGGGGATGCAGCAGCCGGCCGAAAAGAGGCATAAACATGAATTTTTCACTAGGGCGCCAGTTCGGGGAGGAAAATTAGTATGTAATTTTCAGGGGTACGTATGGATGGGTGGCAGTTAGGCGTGCATTTTTTACGGAAACGACCCTTGAGGGTCACCCCTTGAAAGATCTATGCTCTACTCATACAAACATTGCATTTGTTTAGCTCATTTTCGAACTCTTAGGTCGGTATTCTAAAAGCACGGTTACCATCGGGCAAGGGCAAACGTATGGTAGGTTCACAATGTAATTAAGCTGTAAGGTAGCTATACGGAAATGACACGGCGTCGTATGAGGCTCCAATTCTATTGGATAAGTACTTGCCACTCTGCGAGCTAGCCATGTTTCGCGTCCCTACTGGGTGAGTGTCCATTGATTGCCTTGATTGGGTCTACTCAGGTTCCTACAATATATGCATCGTATAATAATTGGACCAGACAGTCAAATGTAATCTAATCGAGCTCATTCCGAAGGCGCTGATATAACAGTTCAAAGAGTTTTGGTAGCTTTTCTCTCACTGGGTTCCGCCGGATTTATTAATAATAATTCATACAAATTTGGCCCCGTTACAATACATACCTTCGAAGTCTAGGAGACTATCATCTGGAGACGATTCCGAGTAAATGGACGAAGGCTTCCCGAGCCTCTGCCCTCCCAGAGACACCGCCAGGGTGTTGTTGATGTTGTACAGCTGCTGGTGGTTGTTCCTGTTGTTCACGTTGTTGGCTAGCTCTCGCTTCTGCGCGTGCGCAGAGTTGCACCATTGCACCGAATCAACGGCGTTGATGTTGTTGAGAGCGATCTCCTCGGTGCTCGTCAGCTCGCTGGTGCAAATCACATCGTTCGAGTTATTGTGGAAGTTGTTCTGGTTGATGTTCGAGTTGAGGGTTGATGTTATGTGGTTGCTGTTCTGGAGGGTGTTGATGCGTTTTGGAGAGTTCAGAATGTCCGTACCATTACCATTGTAGACCGAAAAAGGTCCGTCCACGGTTTTCAGGCGCATTTTTCACCCCTGAAAACAAATTTAACAAATTTAAGAAATCTATAAACGACCTTGTTGTTTCATCATTTATAAATATTCACTTGGATAAAGAAATAAAATTGTATTTTATTTTGCGAGTGAATTTGGTTTGTGAGTGCAAAGATTAAGATGATGTAAATTTCATTTATTCGTAAAAACAATGTTTCAATTCGGCCAAGGACGAAAGGTCCTTATTAGGGCGAAAATCTCGGCCGGAATTGACATCACGCACCCCCTCAAATAAAATTAAGACGAAAGGGTCGAAACAACGGAATTACACCGCATAAAGCCGTAACTGCTAATTGCATTAAACAGCCAAACAAAATAATTGCTCCATTTGTGCATTAACCCCTTGTAATTAAAAGAGGAATAGGGACAATATCGCTAGGGGAGGGTCGCGGAAGCCCTGTGACCGGGATAATCGGAAATTTATACGTAAAAGAGACACTTTGAATATTAGGGACGTTTTCCTTCTTTTTCTGGACAATTTTTTTTATTCATTTATTTTTTTTTAAATTCATTTATTTTTTTAATTCATTTATTAATTTTTTTAATTCATTTATTTTTTTTAAATTCATTAATTTTTTTTAATTCATTTATTTTTTTAATTCATTTATTTTATTTTTAATTAAATGTTTTATAATTTTACAACAGGTTTCTCCGTCGGTCAGAAGGGAAGCAAAACAAATAAAGCTCTCCTTGAAGGAACGCAAATAGATTTACGAACACCATAAAACACTTTATTGCCTGTCCTGTATAAGTCGAGCGGAATTGTGGAGATTGAGCGAGGCCGATAAACCGGAAATAGCCCCAGTCGAGTTAACTAACTCTTTAGCAATGCGTGAGTTCGTCAATTAGAGAAATGGATTGGGGGTCAACTTCGCCTTAACAACCTCTGTTGAGGCCCCATTTGTCTTGAAATTATCGCCTTGTTTATCCTTAAAATTTTCTAGTTGTCCTTAAAATTCTCTAGTTATCCTTAAAATTACCATCCTTAAAATTACCTAGTTATCCTTAAAATTACCTAGTTATCCTCAAAATTACCTAGTTATCCTTAAAATTCCCTAGTTATCCTCAAACTTCCAGATAGAAATGCGGCGACCTTGACCGTCATCGATTGAGTAAAAACTCCAACTTTGAGCCTCATGCATATTCCGCATACATTATCCCCCAGATTCGTCGGATCATTCGAACCTTATATTCGCCCCTATAATTCTTTTTGCCTATTGCAACCCGGAGAGAAGAATCCTGAATGAACTTTACGTGTGCAGTTTCTCTGTGTCTCGCTTTCCCCGGAAAACATAAAATAAGAAAGCTCGTATGTATTGTAATGCCGCTTATATTACCGCAGGAGAAAGAAATTCTCAGAAGTCGGCCGCCAAATTTCTACGTGCCCCGACTCCGAATGGAGCAATCCTTGCAATCCCGCAGTATATTACGGGGCATAATGACGACATCTTTCAAATCAAAATTGTATTATGTTTCGTCTGATTCATATCTTATTAGTCAAGTAAAATTCCGTTTGAAGAACGGGTACGCTGCCTGCGATGGTATACATAAGGCTTAGTATCCTGTGAAGGTATTAAGAAGGCCAGCATAATTAATAAAACTACGAGACTTATCAGAATAAATATTGGACTTGAGATTAAAAGCAAAGGAGAATCACGAGCAAACGCCCACACAGAAGATACACCATCGGACCTTCATAACAATAGGTCGCGCCGGAAGCCATAAAAAAATTCCATTCATTGTTCGAGGGTCGAGCCTAGCCGTACCTGTTCCTTAGTAGTTTAGACGCTTCCGGGACGTTAGAAAAAGGGCAGAGATGGTTCCACATCTGCCGAGCTGTGCTTTGCTTTGGCAGATGTGCCCATTGCCAACAAAAGATTTTGCGGAAACGAAATCCGGATGTGAACAAAGGGTCCAGCACGATACAGCGACGAAACAAAGGACGCCGAGAGGGGGTGCTGGGTATATCTAACGGGTGGCCGCTTCAGCTCGCTCTCTTACCCTCGACCAGCACGCCGTAGCAGACACCCCAAATCAGCAACGTACAGAGGCGCCCTTTCTGAACAATGCATCCAAGAGAGTGCCGACTCTCAACAAAGGACTCGACCGGCGGGGACGGACAGTGACCACACACACACATACACACAAGTCAATTACGGTCGACCAATAAACCTCATAAGTCAATTTAATCAATAACATTTTGCAATATCAAGGTTTGGGCCCAATCAATCCAATGAATAATTACATAACGATTATAAAGGTAACACAATTTCATAACAGTCCCAAAAGGTATCTCATTCTCTGATAATTACAAGGTCAACTGCAGTGCAGTAAAATAATGAATAATTAATTCTTACTCACCAAGGTCATTCAATTAAATCAAATTCAGGGTAAATCAATTCACAATCAA
>JAWQRP010003579.1:0-13136 GCA_033557875.1 Quadriops clusia
GTTTACATTTAAAGCGATGCATTAGAAGAGTTCCGCTTCAAGGCAGGGTCCTTTGCGGGTGAGATACGTACGTAAGGGGGGTACTGTTTACATTTGTAAAAATCACGTGAGCTAGCTGCCACTTAAGGGCTAACGCGTTTCGTGGAATGGTACCGGTTCATCAGAGCCTTTACATTTAAAATAATTACATTTGCAATTAAATTCATATGGTAAAAATGACACAATTCTTAACATTTTTACCATATGCATTTAATTGCAGATGTAATTATTTTAAATGTAAAGGCTCTGATGAACTGGTACCATACCACGAAACGCGTTAGCCCTTAATAACCGGTGTAAATACATAAGTACCTCCCTTCCCTGCATGTGCAGAAAGATTTATGACATCCCCTGCCGAACTGTTCTCTAGTCCTAGCCATTGACGAACGACCACGTTAAAACCTATAGAATTGTGTCTCCACCCCCTGGCCAGTTGTGAATAGATCAGTCTCTATATAATTTATGGCGCTTATTAGATTAGGTTCTAGTTAAAAGCTTTAAAAAAGGTGTGTACTTAAAGTGAGGTAATAAAGAAAGCGAGAGTGGAAGTCTAGCAACAGGAAAGGTAGTGTGATGACTTGCTTTACGTGTTATTTACGCTTGGAAAGGAATTTAGACCCACTATTTATTCCCTTCCTTACGAGGGTTGGCCGACATACACACCCACGCATCCGGCTCTCGCACATAGCAGAATTTTTAACAATATGGAAATGCAATTTCGTTACTTCCTTTCGCATACAGAAATAGAGAGACTGCTCTGTTTCGGCGTTTCAACTTTCGTGTTTTTGCTCTCTGCCCCGAGATTTATTGACCGATAACTGCAGGTAATCGTTACATTCTTGGAAAGGGACTTGTTTTTCTAATTGCGGACGCGTGGCATGCTGAACGCGACTGCTGATTTCGGATAAAGTGTTTAATATTTTTTACTTTTTATTTTTAGAGAGTTAAAGCGCACCTTATCTGATTTACGGTGTTTGGGACCATTTTTAAATCATATTTCACACTTCCTTCGATGTCAACTATACATTTTTAAATTCCGACTAACAATAATTTTATTTGAGTTTTAATTAAAAATAAGGTTCTGTTCTGAAACGTAAACTGCAGCAATCGAATAGATTTTTGCCTATTGTTGACTCAATTAATTTAATTGATGTGTTGATTTGCTTCTTTTCTCCTTCTGTTTATGAAGCTTTGAACATGTAAATTGCCGCGGGTGTTGTGGTTTTAATTATTGTTTGAAAATTTGCTCGCGTTGTTTGTTGCTTTACTTTGTGATATATTCCAGTGGTGCTAAATAAGTAATCATTAATATAATGCGAGATTTTTCAAGTTTGCAATATTTGTGAGGATTTATATTATTTTAAATTCATAGGTACCATTCACAATATTTTATAAGAAAAATATTGTGCATTAAACATATTTTTGATAAACTTGTGAATGGAATTAGCTAATTAATACCCTTCGCTTCGGTTCACCACATAAGGAAGTTCAGGGGGGCGCTCAGTTCAGAACTGCACATACATCAAAAATTATAATCATAATCCCCTTTTTGTTTGCCGAGTGGGAGCCGCGCGAAAAATGAAGTGTCATTCATAATTTAGTACGTTTCATGAATCACAAAACTTCACATTTTCCGACATATTGACTCCCATGTGAACTAGTTCCGCAGTATTACGACAATGGCTACATTTACACGTCATTTATCTAAGCGAAGTCACCCCTTTTCACACGTATATTTTAAGATTATGTACAGTAGGGCACAACGTTACACCCTTGTTATTATTCAGCAGGCACCCATTGTTATATTGCAAATATTCAAGCGTGTGTTATTCTGCATTGCAATAAGTTTTTCTAATAGAAATTATTTTATTTTATCGTTGTGTATTAATTTAAATTATTACATAATAATTTACTACATAATAATTTAATAATTAATTGGAAAAAAATTGATTGGCGCCGGTATTCCCTTCGCAACAATTCATTTATGTCATAAGCCTGGCAGACCAATCCTTCCCAGTAGAATTAATAAACTTGGAAGGCTTCTTCCAGACACATCCAATATCCTAGCACAGGAAAGTATTTATTTCCTATAAAAGCCGCCTTCGTGCAAAATAGAGAGACATCAGGTTGATATATTAGATTATCGGGGAAGACAGCAGGAATACCTGAGGCGGATGCACACGCCATAATGTTTAAGGGGGGCCATCGGTCCTAACAAGGCTACGGTGGTCTGTTGCGGAACGCACAGGATTTTATCCTTCTGGAATAATTCCGCGAAGACGGTTGCGTGGCAGGATCCGACAAATTGTGCTCCTGCGCCTGCGCGATGACCCCGCGGGGGTTGAAATATTCCAAGAGTGGTGGAGGCTCGAGCGCAGCAGAGGGTGCAACTTACACAAGGGCTGGAAAAAGCGAGACGGACTCTGCCGGCCCAGAGAGATAAAACGGGCTGACTCGTGCCCTGTGTAGGACAGGTAAAAGAGGACAGCCCTCACAATTGCTCCACCTCGTCACTACTTGAATTATCGTGGGTTTTAATATTAATTAATATGCAAATTTTGATAAAAAAACCCCACGTTAACTTTCGGGCTTCGTATTTTTATATCCGCCTTTTTAAAATGTCGACATGGAACGAGGAATGCGAAGTAACTAATTGCGAATTACACACTAAATTTGCGCAAAATTAACAAAGCGACAACATAATCAGGGCGCGGTTATTTTGGGACATTCGCAAGAACATCGTATCGCGTTGGTACGAAACCAAAGAATAAATTAGAGTTTCCCTGCTTTCATTCTCCGCTCCATATACTAAAAAGCGCATCTGTTTTCTCTAGTTCGCCATATTTCTTCCAGCGTTATCTCCGGCGCTCGCCCTAATGCAGGAAGAAAAAAAGAACAAAAGGACGAATCGAATTCTGGCATCCTTTGTTTGGTCAAATAGAACTTTGCGTCAGATGTACAATTTTTTGTCCTGGAGCGAGATAAAACCGCCGTAAAAAGACTGGTCAATTCTTATGGTAATTCCAGTCACGTGTGGACTTTAAAACTCTTCAGACGGCACTGAAAGTATTGTTAACACGATTGTTCTTTGAAAATTACATCGCCTTGTTCAGTACCTTTAAACAATTGACTTCTCGTTTGTCCGCAACGCAATCAATTCAGACGTATAAATAACATTACAGTCCTTTCAGTAATGGAATTCACACCGCCTCGGATGGAAATTTATTATGGATTTGTTTACAAAACGGTACTTGATCAAGTAATATACATAAAATTCTCTTGCGACATGGGCATGAATTAAGCGCTAATGCGAGCTTTCCAGAGCTTATTGCACCTCCTAACCGAATCCCTTTATACGTGTTTGTAGGTTTTCCACGTTATTGATTGCCACACAATCACACCGAACTAAATAAATAAAACATGGCCCGGCGGCTATAAACAACCTAATCACATTAGCCAGCATTAAGGGAGTTTATAACCCTATCAATGAATTCGCTAATCTTGTTCACACCACGAACTCCACGTATCTTTACGCGTAAACTCAATTGGCGCATTACTAATTATTATTAATCCTGTACATTCATTTGCGTCTAAAGATGTGCGTAATGCCTTAGGGGAGCCTTCTAATGCCTAAATTCAGGAATTTGCCTCGTAAGTTCCGTTCATAAAGTTTCAGAACAAATTCCTGCACACGTAACGAAATTACAACTTTTCAAACAGTTTTGATGCGAGGGAGTTGCAAGATCCCAGACGACAAATTTAATTGGGAAAATGCATTAGAAAACGAAAAATGCATTAAAAAAGGAAAAATGCATTAGAAAATAAAATTGTTTTCGACTGGCTGGTTTTGAACTGCTGTAAGTGAGCTTCTAAAAGCGAGCTCCTATAAGTAAATTCCTGTAAGCGGAAATTCTAGGTGTTCTTTATTAGAAAACTTGGGAAGTTATCGCGCCGTTTGCTCTTGAAAGATTTTATTTCGCTTGCGACGTTTTTCTAATTGTCATTCAGAAACAACTCGCGGCCCGACTTGCTCCAGTGTAGCCTTATCGCTGCAGTAATCATACCATAAATGAGCTCTCTAGCGAGGAGCTTTATTTGTAAAACTTTTTACGTCTCTGGAAGGACTTCAGTAACTACCAGTTTAAAATTTGTCGCCGCGTTTAAGTACTGTTTCAATTTGAGTTATCAGCACTGCCCTACCCTCTTCCCCATTTTATTAATTAGGACAAGGGGAATAAAACATGTAGAGTAAGAAAAAATTATCTTATTCTATTTTATTGCTTGACTAATAATTTTTAAAATTTATTTTTTCAACTTCTTGGGATTTTTGTCTTAAATTAATTTTTCATTTAGTTTCTTTTAGCATATTTATTTATTCATGCGACATTTTGCTTATCAATTGTAAGCCTCTTCAAATTTATCTTTACATGGAGATTAGTATTAGTTAATAGAGTCTGTTTTTCCTAAGGAGAATACATTAACGTCATCAATCCTGCGCGGAACTTATGACGTCACACTTGATCATAGGCGCCACAAAATAATTATAATCCGCGAATATTTAAGGTTAGGTACTTTTCCGAAAATTAAAGTGAAGGAATATATATTAATAATAGGTGGTTTCAATCAACTAGGCCTCTAATTTAAATCCATTATTAAGGCAAGTGAGTCCTTCATACTATTAGATGGCAATTTAATACATTTACTTAAAATGTGTAATTGACATTGGTGACCTTGAATAATCCCTGTAGAACATGTAAAAGAATGACAATATAACACATATTTATTGATTTATTTATACCTATCTACAATTTACAATGCTTATAATAATAATATCAAACTGAACTATGTAATACTTCAACACCACTCATGGTTTCCCCTTCGGAAGATAACGTATCCTCGTCTTCTTCTAGAAATGTTTCCTCCATTTCATTTGCTGCCTCGCCCAATAAATGTTCTTGCTCCATTAATTTGAGCTCATGAGCTTTGATGTGGTCACAATGCTTCTTCCATTCACCATCCAGATCTTCGGCAAACTTGGTTCTGGCTTGAAAAATAAGGAGGGCAATAACATAAAATAAATAATGCTAAATTTGGAAATACTGCCATAAAAAAATTTAAATTTCTTTAAGAAAAACCCAGAACATTTAGTAAATAAAACAATAAAATTAACATAATTAAAAAAATTCAAAATTCAAACATGAGAAATAACAAGCAAAATTATACTACCTCTGACCCGAAATTGTTGCAACATTTTCCTATTAGTTTATACTTGAAATGTTGCAACTACAGTGAAACCTCACTTATACGAAACATCCAGTTATACGAAGAATTTCTCAATCCCTGTATACATACCTACATATGTATGTATATATGTATTCACATACACGAAATATTCACTTATACGAATAATTTTTGGCTTCCCCTCATATTCGTATTAGTGAGGCTTCACTGTATATTGGGACAAAGGTATAATGGACCTCCGGGTAAACGAACTCGGGTCAACCGAAAAACAACGCGAAGCGAAATGTACCTACAGTAATATGTAAACAATGCATGACTTCCTAGTAACCTGACCTTGCCGCTTGTATTTATTGTTACACCCTACCCCCGCCAAGTGAAAGGTGAAAGTGGTATTGCTAAACAAAGTGTTGTTTTTAGTTTAGTGTTCTGAAGCTTTTTGAAAGTGATATCAGTATAATAGATAGTAACTCTAATACATAAGTGTTCCTATTAAAAAAACTACATAAATCGCTCTTTATTGATATTTATTTTCCCAACACCCCTTACGTAGGCCATTTTTAAACAGTCATGGGTTTATCGCAAAATTCGTTATCCGAAACAGCTGTCCCCCTTTATTTCGGTTAAGCGGGGCTCTACTGTAGTACAATATTGCCGTATATAAAATAGGTAATTATAAATATTAGAAAGAAATTTAAAAAAATTGATAACAAAGTGTCCTAGATATAGGCCATTGGGCATATTTGGGTTAACTAAATATCAAAATAAAAACTACAAAAGGATAAATTTAAACAATCAAACCTCTTATACTAAATTAACTGTTTAAATTGCAACGCATTTTATATTGGTGAAACGAAACAATATCTTCCGAATAGAATTTTTCAACATGAAAAATCATGCAATAAATAAATAACAGAAAATTCCACAGCTCTCACAAAACATTACAAAGAAAAAGTACAGTTTTTATTTTGAAAATGTTAAAATTTTAGAGGCAGAAAGTAATTGGTATAAGAGACGAATTTTAGAATTCTTGAATTTAAATTATAAAAAATTTTCAATTAATTAAAAAAAAAACAAAAAATATAGTTAGAATCTATAACCAAATTTTTAAAAAATCAAATAACTTTTTTAAGTGAAGCTTATTTTTTTGTAATATATTGTCATGCCTGGAGGGGGATGATGCGCTCAGATGGCCGAGAGGTTCCCAGACAGTGACGGTTCCCAAATTATGTATTTGGAAAGTTACCGAGATCGTGAGGTCATAAGGGCGAGAGCAGAAAAAACGATTGTACAACAACTAACCCAATTTATTATGCATGATTAAAGCAATAGTTAGGGAACTAAATCTATAACTTAAAACTACTTACAAATGGTTCTTCTTGTCGATGTCTTAATTGGGGTGTAGTACTAGCACTAGTCGCCACACTCGTACTCACACTTACTCGACTGATCACTGAAAACTAAGTTAGGGGTTAACCACGAACTTGTCACTGACCGATTACTGGCTGATTATCTCCTCCCTATCGACCTTCTAATTTCTATATATATGAGAATGACTGACTAAAGTTACTAGGTGCTGATTGATGAAAACTGATCTACTTAATCAATCGGGAGGTTCTTCCGGGCCAATAGGAAGGTAGCCTATTTTGGACGTGAATGTTTGTTGAATTGTGACGAGTGTATTCTAATCAGCGTTTTCATAGTCGTTTGTAATAGTGTATATTAAACTCTTGGGAAACTAATAAATGCGACGGTTGCTTTAATGGTCAAGTAGCCAAGAATAGGTAATCACTTATTTATTTAATTATGACATCGATATGTCCTACTTATGACAATATAAAAAAATAGATAAATATAAGAATGTCAGGGCAGCCATCTACCTATCTACTGTAAATTTAGGCGGTGACGTTAGACGATAAGCACTTGCTCTGAACTCTTACTTGAGTTGGGAGCAAGCGCTTGTCGTTTTACATACACCTACTAAATTTACAGTACAGTAAAATCTTATTCACGGTTTTACTATTTGCGGACAAAATATTGGCTGTTAAAAATTTTGTTATTTGCAGATCAAAATGATGTCAAAAACAAAAAAAAACAATACGTAGGAACTGTGATTTTTTAATAACGTCGAAGAAATAAATATTTTGAAAACAAAAAAAGTAAATTAATCAAGACTCAAAATACCCAAGATTAAAAAATTAAAAAATACAATATTTCACGCTAGTCTAGTATTAGGCTGTAAATAGCTGACATTTTTTGTGAAATGTGGTGTGATGAATCTGCTGGGATTATTACGTCTGTAAAGGTTTCTTTTCTAAATATATTAAAGATAAAGGTCTTGTTGAGATGGTACTTACTAATTGTTACATCTAAGAAATTTAGTTTATTATTATTTTCTATTTCTAAAGTAAATTGGATGTTTGGGTGAATATTGTTTATATATTGGAGGAAGATATGTATCAGTTCTCGGTTACCTAGCCAGATGCACAATACATCATCGACATAGCGACGCCAGTATACAATATTTTTGGTTAATTTTTAATTGTTATTGAATATAAGTTCTTCTATCTAATCCATAAAAATATTAGCTATGAAGGGGGATAAAGAATTTCCCATAGGGAGTCCATCTTTCATGACGTATATGTTACCCATGAATTGGAAAAAGTTTTGATTAAGTATAGTGTTAATCAAGTCAGTTAGTTCAGTTGCTGTATGTTTATGTTCATTAGAGTTGGCAATCAGTTGTTTCAATTCTTGAAGTGCTGGGGTTATGGGGATGTTTGTGTATAAATTTGTTACGTCAAAAGAGA
Source organism: Quadriops clusia (assembly GCA_033557875.1). Classification (NCBI taxonomy): domain Eukaryota; kingdom Metazoa; phylum Arthropoda; class Insecta; order Coleoptera; family Hydrophilidae; genus Quadriops; species Quadriops clusia. The sequence goes on from JAWQRP010003579.1 coordinate 8,088, forward strand.
GCATGATATAATCATCTTGGAGGGTAGTTTCTTTAAGTTGTTGAGTTAGTGCATTAGAGTTTTTTACAGAGTATTTGGATGTGTATGACAGGAGGTAAAGTTTGACTAATTTGTTTAGCTAATAGGGAGGTTGGTGATTGCATAAATGATACTATTGGTCTTATAGGTTTATCTGGTTTATGGAGCTTGATTTGTGAGTATAATTTGGGGATGATATTGTTCATGGGTATTGTTCTTTGTGAGTTCGTTATATTAAAGAGATTCCTTAGTAAGGGTTCATGTTCAGTAATTTTGATTTTTAGTGAATGAGTATATGATTGTAACGGGTCCTTTTGTACAATTTGGATGTTATTATTATTTAAAAATTCCAAAGTTTTCTCCTCATATTGTGATCGGTACATGATAACCAAGTCTGCACCTTTGTCAGCTGTGGTAACGGTTAGGTTGTTCTCTTTAATTTTTGTTTTTAATTTTTGGATAGTTTGATTTTGTTTGTGTGTGGTTGGGTTGAAGTGGTTATTGGTAATAAGTTTTGTTTTCTGGTTTATAAGGTACTATGAACATTGTGATTTAATGGTACGGTTATTGGAGTAATGTTATGCGCTATCTATTTCTATCGCTAACCTGAGTAGTTCTTGTGTTTTGTCAGCGGTTTTGGAAGCATGTAAAGCATATTTGTGACCCTTATTTAAAAGTTCATTTTCCTCGTTGGTGAAGTTTATATCGGTGAGGTTCGTATTGCGTGCGTAGAAGGTCTGCTGACTGGCTTGTGGTTGAACTGTTTCTTCATTTGTCTTCTCTCTTCTTAGGTTGTTTAGTTTTTTGTTGTGGGTGATTAATACTTTTCTCTGTTGGTATTTGACGTTATCGTTGACTTCTTGGATGATTTGGTTAACTGCAAGTGGATGGTATTGGGCAGCAAACTTAAGGTGGAGGTTTTTCAATTGGAGATTGAGGTTATTTAATTTTGTATAGTTCCTCCTTTGTGCGGATGTCAAGATACTTTGTTGTATTTTTCTGCTCGTCTTAATAGACAAATTGACACTAACTTTAATCCGCTATACAGACTCATAACTTAACCATAAAACAGTTGTTATAGTGCGTCCCAATGTTAATTTAATATCTGACTAGTTATTTAGTGTATTTTTATGTAATTTTAGTTTATAATACCAAAGAATTGTCACTTTACTAAATACTGTATTGCGCTAATACCAAATAATTCATATCGCCCGCTTTCAACTAGTTTGTTTTCTACGTGTAGGTAGACAACTTTTGATATTAATTGAAAGACTTGAATAGCTGCTCGTATGTAGGTATGTACATTTTGCGGATAAGAGTGTATTATTCAATCCAATCTACTTCACCCGCTTGGACAATCTACCCAATTTATTAGTTTAGCTATGCTTCTGGTCAATAGTCGTAGGTTTTAACAGACTGAAAATTTTGACAGTATATAATTTTGTCAAACATTGTTAGATAATTTTTTTTTGATATGAAACATATATAATAATTTCTGTTAACTCTGTTATTTCATATACAACATTTTTATAAGCAGTTTTTTTTCAATAAATTGCAAACTCTCTTAGAGAGCATTTAAAATCATTAGCAAGAAAATTTATGTTATGTTTTATATTTGCATCGCCCGCACCAAATTAACCATTAAAAGTCACGACAAAGAAGTAATTTCCCCAGTGTATCGAATATGTCGCTTATTCTCCATAGAATATAGGAGTTCGAGTGCTTGAGTTAGTTTTCAAGTACAATATAAATAGAATTTTTATTAAGTTTTCAATTTATTTCCAGAAACTCAAAGCGATGCATCTCATACGAGTTTCTCAGTTTCAATGTTTTCCGATATTACATGTGAAATTTTTATACCGCCCTAAACCTTCATTTTACCCCGAAGCGCACGCACGGGACCTCGAAGACTTTTATTTCTTGTACCATTATTGTGAACACAAACACAACATCCACCGAAAGTTTTTGGAAAACGTTGACGATTGAATAAATAATATCTGAATCTGATATTAGTTGAACAAATACTAGTTGAACAATATTACTCGATTGACGATTCGAAATTTAATAGTTTTTATTATGAAGGATCTACATGTTAAGAGTGTGAAAATACCGTTAAAACTGTTAATGTTAAACAACAATGACTGAAACCGCGATAAATCAGAAGTGTAAATTGAATCACATTAACTGTCATAATCTGTTTTGAACACGTGCATTAATGTTACGTGATATCTGCACGCAAACACAGGAAACATTAACTTAGTTTTTTAGAGGAAAATAGCATTTCCCAGATAAACTAATGCAATTGTAACAAACGGTTATTTTATCGGTTCATTATAACAAAGTCAGCAATAAAATAGGTAAAATTTGAACAATAATGAAAACAATAAATTTCTGAACTTTCTAAATATATTATTTAAAAGAAACTATAGACAATTCTTATAATTCTATTCATTCATTATTACTTATTTTCCCTTTACCTGAAATAGAAGTCGGTGTACAAGTTTCAGTTTGTCCATTTTAGAATAGATAAGCTAAAATTGCCAATTGCATAAAACGAGAAATAACTCAAGTCAGTATTTTTTTATTGTTTGCCATGCTCCAACGTAGTAAACTTTATGTTATTTGCGGTCAAGCAGATAATAACAGGTATAATAAAAAGGCCGTAAAACTCAGCGCATTTATACTTGCTGACCATCAATAATATAACTAGGCATTTAAATTGCAGTTCGTTCCGTTCAATTGGAAAACACCTCCGTTTTTATTTCCCGGCAGTTTATTGCAACTAAGTTCGCTGATCAAGTTAAACTTTTCTCCGTTAAAATTTTTTTTAAACTTTTAGAAAACTGGATAAACTGTAGTAAACAATTAGGCAAATCGCATGCCGTATAATCAGGAATACATCGGTAAACTGATCATAACGCGGCGTAAAGCCATTACAATTCTGCTTCAATATTTAGTACTAAATCCGCTGTATAACATGAATACTAATTTGTTGCAATATTGAGCAGTAATTTTGTTCCCATGCAAACCAGGCGATTAATCGCGCAAAAACCGTATACATTTTGATTATGAAATTAATTATACGTTTATTTTGTGCAGCATTAAATTTTTTGTATAGTCTCAATCACACTATAATTTTCTGTAAAGATTTTTTATTATTGCCATTACACGTATATTTGATCCAATGCCAAAGTGCGTAATAATTTGAAAAGAAACTCCAATGGCTAACGTCTAAGCCACAGCATGAATCTCGAATTATGCACAATTTCCCCCCAAAATTGATGAAGCCCTCGTTCGAATAGCTAAATTTAGTGGCACAGATCAATAGGAGAAAATAAAATTCAATAACTTGGACTGGGGTTTTGTAAGTATACAACCCATTCATAAGCCCTCGCATTGAAACTTCTTGTCGGTGGAGCTATATTTAAATCCTATTTAATTTGATGGATATTCCGATAATAAGATCACTGCTTCAATATTCCGCAGACGAACGAATGATAAGAAATAGATTGTTGACGAGGAAAATTTAATTCAATCTGTGTTTAAGACTCGAAAATACTGCGCGGTTTTTAACCATTAAGTGCATTTCTTTTTAAATATCAAACAACCTCAAAGGTACCTAATTAGTTTTGTTATTGAAAGGCGGCCAGAGGCGCACATTTGGGAATAAATATAATAAATAAAGTTCGTTTTATTGCGCTTTAAATGAAATTTTTATCAGGTATTCAGCTTCGTCCTACACTATCCGGGGGCACAATTCCTTTAACGATCCCTGGACATGCACGTGACGTCCTGTTCATTCGGTGAATTATGTGATTAAGTGAGTGGGCTGAATACGTACGTATTCCATCTTAAAATTGCCCTTTCAGTTAACCTTTATCGTTTTTCCTTGAAAAGATAATGCTTGCAGCAAATAACAGCAACGGTGTTTGATATAAAGAAATAGATATGTATGCATTGCGTAGTTGGAGGAACTGTTTTCCTCGTGTCTTATCAGGTGCATTTACTGATTATGTACGTTTAAATATTAATTTATGTAACAAATTTTAAAAGGTTCGATTCTGTGACATACATATTATTAGTAATAATAGTAAATTTATTTCCATTGCAATTACACCACAAAATAAAATAACATAAGAATAAAATTAAATGGTACAATGGAAAAAAGGAGAATGTTTTGTCGAATGCAAATAGTAGCATTCCCCGTTTTTTCAAGCATCTCCCAAGGAAATACGAGTCAGACAATACTTGCTTCACACTGTAGATAATAACGTATATTAAAAAAAAAGAGACAAACACCGCACATGCCACGCAAATCCATGAACCACCTTAACTATTATTGTGAGGCATTCATAAGGGAAAATTAATAAAGACGTTACACGAGGGTTGAAAAAAGATAACATTTGAATTTCAAATTGAATGATGAGAACGAAAGACTTTTAAGATTAGAGGAAAGAGAATTAAACAATTTAACAATATTATATGAAAACGATTTCTTAAACATTTCGGTTCGATGCCTGAGCACAACCAACAGTCTCCGATGCCTAAGGTGATGAACAATAGATTGTAGATCAGAGTTATTACATTATATAGCTTCTTCGACGTCAGATGGACGAAAGGAATAATACAGTTCAGTATCATCAGAATAAAGATGATACTTACATTAAGATTAAATTAAAGCTTTTTCTTGCTTAAATTTTATTATCACACTACAAGTTTCAGTCACTCCTTGTGACCTTCAAGAGCTGCTGAATACACAGATACAATAACTTGGACAGCAAAGTTCTTTACGTACAATTAACAATATTTATAACCATGGAGCTACATGTAATTAAACACATCTTATGCGGGTATGGTTACCTATGGAAATAGACGCGTAGCGGGCGAAAACGCGGCCACCTCTATACAAAATTGCATTACAATTATGAGTGATTTTAGCCTTTTACAGCCACCGTTTTAGATTTTAGTGTTAGGATGAGACTTCATTTTGACATGAAAAAGTGCCGACGTTTCTTCCACTGCCACCACGGA
>JAWQRP010003580.1:0-13135 GCA_033557875.1 Quadriops clusia
TCGGATCTCGTCACCTGGCTCAACTCTGACTACCGAAGACTCTCAAGCAGACTCTTATCTCTCCGTTGTGACTGACTCTCTCTGTCTGACCGCAAGGGAACTGCCCGACTTGACCGGCTTTCGCAAGCCTCCCCGATCGACTTTCAACCCTCAACCCTCAAGACTACCGCGCCCGAAGCCCGCTTCCATCGACTGACACTCAAGACTCTGCTCGCGAGACTCTCCGATCGATCGTTTTTCTACCTGACTTTTTCGGCACTCTCGTCGCGAGGCGCTCGCGCGACTTGACCAGCTTTCGCAAGCCTCTTTTCGACTGTCAACCCTCAACCCTCAAGACTGCCCGCGGGACTCTTCCGACGCTCCCACTCGACCTTTTTTGAACCTTTTTCTCTCTGACCGTTTGACTGGCTGTCTCTCGGCCAATGAAAACCGCTCCCGCTCTTCGTATGAAGAACCACCAATCACCGCGCGAACCCTTCATCACCGGGCGACGAATGGCAGCGTGGGCGCCGATCAAGTGAACTTTGCACAGAGATTTGGCCCAAAGGCCAGCGCATCGGTTTCCCATTAGGGCGACCTTGACCGCTTCCGTCTTCCTCTATCGTTCTTTGAATCGGAACACCTTTGGAACCAAACTTCGTATTTTGAACAGCTGTGCTTCGGGCGCTCTTGAGACTGGAAATATTTTCCAGATTTTTTTTGACGACATATGGCGCGGCGACCTGCTATGAAGACAGAGGATTCATCTACTGGTTTTTTTCTTATTAAATCTCAACCCCAATATTTAATCTGATAAGTGTCGTAGTTCTACTAATTATGCTGGCCTTATTAATACCTTCACAATACTTGTATGGAAAAATGACCACACAACAACTTAATATAATTTTTTATTACTCATGCGGGAAAAGTAGTACTTTTGCGCTCGCTGATGGTGTCGAAAAGAAGCTGTTTGCCCATTTTACAACAACAACACGAGTTTTAAGTAAATAAAATATCAATTTGAGTGCGAAAAGTTTACTTGTCGCACCCAAATTTTCCTTGGCGCACGGAAATTGACGAAATCATCTACATATTTAAATTGCAATAACAACGTGAAATGAGTAACTAAAAAAAACACGATCAAAGTGTCAATATCAAAAAGTGAGATTGTCAGATAATATACTATTACATTAAATTAAACTAAATAATAGCGGTGTTGTAATTAAAATATTGCCGCATTCGTAATAAAAAATAGTATGTGCAACTCGTGCGGCGCTTCGCTCGTGCGCTCAACTTCGCTTTCGTGGCCAATCGACAACTTGCCGCACTAGTTGGTAGTTGGTTTGTGGTCTTTAAAATTATTGATTTTCATTACGCTAATATTTATCTACATTAAATTGAATCAAGTATTTGTTAAACTACATTAAATAAATATTTACTCTTTATATCTATCCAGATTATGACACGTAAATTCCCTATTACAAATCTTCCTCCTTTTATTCATTATTCACACATAGCTGGCTAACTTTTTCCTCAATTTCCCCTGTCCTTTAAAAAAAAATAAGTAAAGCCACAATTATATATAATTATGTACTATTATATAATAATTAAATTAAACCAAACCGCTTAATTTGCTTTCTTATCTTCCTTTGGTTTCTTTTAGAGATTTCTAATTAATTTTTTATTTGATAACAGTATTTATATACATGACTCATAGATTTGTTAGGCTTTCCGTTATATTTCCTTATAGTAGTCATTATAAAGAATTTAAATTATAAAATAAGCAAAATTACTTACCTTACAGAGAATACAAATTATATAGCTTATGAACAAGATTCCTATTTAGGTTTTTTATACACCTAGGTATATTATATGTGTTATATTTATATGTCGGGACCTGTAATCCAAAGTCTCATAAGAAGCGTAAAATTGGTAAATTCAGGTATACCAAATAATAAATAAAAAAAATGTTTAAGAAACACTTTATTTATTAAATACAGAATCAACAAGCTTAACATGTAAGCAACATGTAGGTATATGTTGAAACAAAGAGTGAGGCAAATCGTTAACACGCAAAATCAAGAAATATTAATAACAACAACGAAGACTAAAAATGAATTAATTCCAAACTTAAATTTAAAGAGATACTTTGGAAGATAATTCACGTTTGATACTCTCAAGAAATGTTAACCCTTCAAACAAAACGGTATTTGCCTTACTCCTTGCAGTTGCAAAATGGCAATTTTTATTTATCAATTAGATGAAGCTTAGTTATGAATACAGGGGTGCACAGCTCGTGGTGTGATCGACATTTTGAAATAACTTTATCACTTTTTACCGATTTGTACCCTTGTACTTTGTTGAAGGAGAACTAAGGCAAAAGGAACCCGTTTTGAGCACCTCGTGGCCCTCGAACTGTGCCCCAGGGACTAAACTACTTAACTTTAAATCTAGAGTATTGCATTCACAAAAATATTTTGCAGTCTTTATTGCATTAGAAACCTATCCTATTGTTATTTTTCTTATCGATTTAAAAACGCTTATTAAGTGTAGCCTCGAGTTGTTTGGAAAAATATTCATGTACATCGTTGAATAAAAGTAGCCTATTAGGAAGGGGCGGGACGCAAATGATAGTATAGCGAGAATGTATAAAAAATATCTCCGTCTGATTCTTTAAGGCAAAAGGGCAATTTAAATTTAACTCGAATTAATTGTGCGAAATTTCGAAAAACAGTTTAAAGATTAGTTCGATCAATTTTGAGCTTTTCAGGTTCTTCGTTCTGGTATTCAATGTTCTTACCCCATTTCATTTTTTTTATTAATTTTGATATGTGTTTGTGTTGAGTACTAATCTTGTGTTAAATTGTGTGATGTATGTATTTATATCAGAATGCAATAACGAGTTCATAGAGATTAAGAATAATATAAAATAATGCGTACAAAGTAATATATACCATAATAATAGTAATAATAATAATAGTAATAATAATAATGTATATACAAAATATAATGTATATACAATAAAAATTGTAACAATAAGGAATAATGTGCCTATGAGTTAATGATAATTTCTGAGCGCAGCAATTTCCTGGACTTACGAGTTATTGTATGTAGTACATACGAGTTTGAAAATTTGGGAGAATTTTAGAATTTCTGTTTCCGCTGATGTAACAATAGCATAGACCTAATTATTTGTTACGATACTACAAATTTAACAACAGGGCATCTTCTGCCATTCACAATAAAAAAATAATAATCTCAAAACAACATGTTACTCCTTACTCTACTAACTTCATACACATCGTTTAAAGATTGTGCACATTTCTTCGTAAATATTATAATAATAAATATTATATTAATTAATATATTAATAAATATTATTATAATAACTATTATAGTAATATATTTTATGTTAATAGTATAATAATAATTGAAATGTACATTTTGTAAGTAGAATGTGAGGTACTCTATATTGCCGACATCCCCTCGATTTATACAATCTTCTCCCGCTTACGTTACTATATAAAAATGTTTGAATATATACCTTACTAAACAATTTATTATAATAACAATATCGCTATGTGTAAAAATGTACATTTGCATATTACTGATGAATAATATGTAAAAATGTGTTTTATTTTTATTTCAAGTGGTTTGCACGTGTGAGATTTCTTTTTTGTTTGGTGGATATTCAATCATTTTTGGTTCCACCAATTGTGATAAATCCCTTCTTTAACATTCGTATTGCTTATTTTGAGACAAACCACCTAATTATAATAACTAGTAGTTTATTATTTTTACTTCCCTACGAATGACGTACTACTATAATGCGTTTTTTGGACTACTTAGACCATTTCTAAACTAAAATCTTCGTCTATAAGCAATAGTATACAGGTATAGGACGAAACACCAATTCGTTTTGTATTTTGTTACTCGATATTTATAGTTCTATTTTTAATTCGTCAATAATTAAGAGAGTAAATAGAGAAAGCAAACATCAAATTTATGTAGCGTTATGTACTAGAAATATTATCTGTTCATACACTTAATTAACTGTTGTAACCGTATTGTTATAATTACTAGATTTGTAGAGAGGTCTAAGTAGCGTGTTTTCTCCTTAAATTAATTTTTTGTTAGTAATTTGTTTTTATTATACTTATTGTTAGTATGTAGTTTATTACTTTTTTAAATGTATACTCTAAATTTCATCTGCTTATACAAGATATTAACTTTATTTAAGTACAGCTTATGCTTATTTTACCTATTATAAAAGATGTACAGCACTATGTTGGATAGAATTTTCTTTCAAATTTATACACAAGTTGCTTTATTCGTAATGCTAGGGGTTAGGTTGCTACAAGGTACCGCTTTGACCCGACTTTTGTATTTGGTTTCTTCTCACGTCTTCTAGTTGTATTAGCTGAGGAGAAATTTGATTAGTGTTATTTGTATTTGTTATGAATTTATGAGATGTTAATGTAGGTTAAAATTAATTTTAAAAACATATAAAAAATACAAGTATAAAAATATATAAAAAATACAAGTATAAAAACATATAAAAAATACAAGTGTATAGTGTGAGGCAAAAAAATTGCATCATATGGTAAAACATTTTTATATTTGATTTTAGGGGAACATTTCAAAGTTAAAATTCTTAAGATACAATAATCAAAAAAATATGAGGTATGGACAAAGAAATTTGATAATGAATTCTAAAACAATATATGAAAGAGAGCGATAACTGTTAACTAGGTACAGCCATTAAATGGTATAGGTATTAAATGGTATAGGTATTAAATGGTATAGGTATTGAATAGTATAGTTGTTGTAAGATACAGCTTACCTTTTCAATAGGCATACATTCCAGTTCACCCCCGCCACAATGTGGGGGTGGCAAAGGGTTCGTAGGGGTCACAGCTTGCTTCATCGCTTTTTCCTGTGCTTCACGAGCTCGCCGCTCTTTCAGCTTCAGGGAGAATATCGCCACTGACCTGGCCCTCTTCATGAGGCTCTGTTTGACACGAGTCTTCTTTGCCGCAAGCTCCTCGGCAGCCTTAGCTGCTTCGTCGGCTTCTTGGCTCGAAACACTCTTCGCACTATCGCTTAAAGAAGCCTCGGCTGTCACAGGCCTAGCCTTTAACGGCAAAATTTGGTGAGGGGGCGAACGGTCTCCTCGAGGTCTCGGGGGCCAAATAGGGCTGCTGTGGAGAAGGTCTGAATCGGAACTAGAAGCGTCCTGGGGCAGATAAAGATGGACAAAATGTTAAAATGCTGTAATTGCAATTACAGTAAAATTTCAACAAATGTAACTCCTATAAGTGCAACATTTTCTATTAGCAACTTTGTATAAAAAAAAACCTGTTTTATATTAATTTTTTTCGTCAAAAAAAAAAAAGAGTTCATAACGGCTGTATTTTATTGAGAGTTATTTTATATAGAGTTGTTTTATACAGAGTTGTTTTATACAGACTTGTTTTATACAGACTTGTTTTATACAAACTTGTTTTATACAGACTTGTTTTATACAGAGTTATTTTATACAGTTGTTTTATACAGAATTGTTTTGTACAGAGTTGTTATATACAGAGTTATTTTATACAGTTGTTTTCTACAAAGTTGTTTTATATAGAATTGTTTTATAGAAACTTTCTAATAGGGAATGTTGCGTTTATAGCATATAGTTGTATCTATCAAATTTTTACTGTTTATTTAGACTTAGAAAAATGCAATTAATTGTATTACATGAATAACATACATATACATAAATGGAATATGAAAACACCTACTACTAATTAATTGCTAACAGTAAGTACAAACCCATAAGGGAATCCACTTCAGTTTTTCATTTACCTAAATTCTTTTAATGTTATCTGTATATTTCATTTACCTGCTGTGGGGCTTCTTGACCCTCAAGTGCTTCCTGCTATAAATAAAATAGTAAGTCGGTCAAAGTTTATTTTGCAAAATTTCGACTGCTTGTAAAATTAAGAAACAAAAGCCAATCAAAAATCTCCATGAGTCTAAAAGTACGTTATAAATGAAAACAAAATATAAAACAGAGTGAAAACAAAATTTAAAACAAAATGAAAACAATACTTAAAAACAAAAATGAAAATGAAACTTGAAACAAAGACAAAATACCCAAACGTAAAATATTCAGGTACCCTAGTAAAAACAGTTCGTGTGGCAATTATTTGCTGATTTAAGCAGCGGCATTAATGCGCATATTTTTCCGACACACATGTGAAAAACCAGGAAACTTTATTATGATGTTGTAGTACGTTTTATTGCGTTAAGGAATGCTAATGTGGTCCTACGAACATAGTGACATTGAAAGCGAAATCAGGGTTAAATTTGTGCGGTTGTCGTGAGCCTAACATTGAAGGTTACAAATTGCCAAAGAGCGTGAGTGAAAGAAAAAGGAATAAACATTTAAGAAGCCAGCGATGTGCAGGTAAGAGCGTTATTAAAATTAGTCTACCTTTGATGGTATGCAGTCGGAACTGCGGTGAATGTCGTTTTCTTCTTTAACTTTTCTTGCCCATTCGGCGCCCCCACTCGGCCCTATTGTCAAATGATGGCTGGGCTCACCCTGTAAAATAAATAATTTAGCCAATTCATAAATTAAATCATTTATAAGTGTGAGGGCAAATTTGATTATTTATTGCGTTAAAGGGTCATCTATGGTAGAAAGAGGTTGCAACTAATGTAAAAGAAACACATATGAAATAAATAATATAGTTTAGAAGGTAACATTTAACAGTTCATCTGCAGCTATAAACCATTGCATAGGTCCACTACAAGAGTTTGAATAATTATATTGGAATTATTCTTTCATCTACACCGACTATAGTTTTTATTGTTAAAAAATGATTGCGTTAAAAATAATCGTCTTAATTATGCACTTACATATATGTACAATATTATTACTTGTGTATATTATTATAATTTTATTGAAAACGATTTTTTATATTGGAGATATTTATTGGAATTAAGACATCTTTTAACAATAAAAGGAAATCCACATAACACCGAACAAACCACACAAAGTCTATACCTCTGGGGCCGCCCAATCTTTCGACTTTCTCGGACGATAGGGCGGAATATCTTGGATACTATCCGGCGTAATGGACGTTACTCGATGTTGGGCAGTCACATGATGGGGCTGATTCACGTTCCCAACAGATTTCGTTAAAGAAGGCGTCGGCGACGGCGTCGACGTTGAGTCTTTTGTTATCTCGTTTTCGGCTTCCCTTATTTTGTCGTCCCCCTTAAGTTTTCGTTAATTAATAAAGGGCATATTTTTGTGTATGTTTTTATCTTTATTAATTATTGTTTCACTATTTCTTTTATTACTTCATTATTTCTTTTATTACTTCATTATTTCTTTTATTACTTCATTATTTCTTTTATTACTTCATTATTTCTTTTATTATTCAATTATTATACTTAGTATTTTTTCGCTCTCTTCAAGTTACTTTTTTTCTTACAACCCAGCTAATAAAACTAATGCTTAAAAGCGAAAAAATAAACGTAAACTAAAAAATCAACTTCGCCCCTTTATTACTATTATTTCTATTGTCATTAATAATTCACTCAATAATTGTGATAAAAAAAAATTGTACCTCAGTGGGAACCCAATCTTTGGACTTCCTGGGCCGGAAGGGCGGGATTTCCTGGATACATTCTGAAGTAATTGTCGTGATTCGACGTGGAAGTGCCCCCGATTGTTGTTGATTCATCTCGTTGTTAGATTTAGACAGAGAGGGCGTCGGCGAGGGGGTTGATGTGGAAGACGTGCTTTCTTTGATTATCTCGTTCTCCGCTTCTCGGAGCTTTTCGTCTACTTTGCTTTCGGTGATTCCTCCCGTTACCAAACTGTGGCTAGGAGATACGGAAAATCTGAAATGATCATTTTTAAATAAATTAATATTAAATATAAACCAATTTATAAGATAAGCCTAAATTCACTAAGAAACAAAATCTAATTTAGAAAAAAATTTAATTTTGAAATAAATCTAATTTAGAAAAAAATCTAATTTAGAAAAAATCTAATTTAGAAAAACATCTAATTTAGAAAAAAATCTAATTTAGAAAAATATCTAATTTAGAAAAAAATCTAATTTAGAAATAAATCTAATTTAGAAATAAATCTAATTTAAAAAAAATCTAATTTAGAAAAAATCTAATTTAGAAAAAAATTAATTTAGAAAAAAAATCTAATTTAGAAAAAATCTAATTTAGAAAAAAATCTAATTTAGAAATAAATCTAAATTAGAAAAAAATCTAATTTAGAAAAAATCTAATTTAGAAAAAAAATGAATTTAGAAAAAAAATCTAATTTAGAAAAAATCTAATTTAGAAAAAAATCTAATTTAGAAATAAATCTAAATTAGAAAAAATCTAATTTAGAAAAAATCTGATTTAGAAAAAAGTCTAATTTAGAAAAAATCTAATTTAGAAAAAAAGTCTAATTTAGAAAGAATCTAATTTAGAAAGAGAAATCTAATTTAGAAAAAGAAATCTAATTTAGAAAATGAAATCTAATTTACAAAATAAATCTAATTTAAAAAAAGATATTAGTCTTCAAAAGAATTGAATGCATGAATTTATTTCAAAAATTGCATATAATATTAAACAAAACTTACACTTGTTTATTCAACAAATACATAATATTGTCCTCAAGACGAGTAATTTGCATTCTTAATTTCTGGCTTTCTGTGGTTAACAAACTAATTTGTCGTGCTAGCAACAAAATGGCACTGGTGGACAGCATATCTACAGCTTCAGGCATTTTAAAAACTACTCTTTGCTAGAAAAGCAAAATAATTTGAACAAAAAAAAACAAGTTCTCTCGCCTAGTTCTATTCTAAAGTGTTGTAATATAGTTGTAATGGAATTGTAATGGGAATGTAATTAAATTAGTCACATAGTGTGATGCTCTTCCCCTGCTCTACAGCTAGCTAGCAGTGAGACTGTTTTTTATAGAAATGACATTGAATTTATTACGAGGTAGATTAACTTACTCATCAATAAAACTCCCATAAATAATGCTGCATAAATAGTAATTATTTATGAAAAATTATCTTCATAATATTTTAAAAACTTTTTTCATGTTTTTAACACTTTTTAAAGTACTATAATAAGTTTTCTCTCAGTATTTTAAACACTCTATCTTAAATACTTTCAGGACACTTGCTTCAAAATAATTCTAACAGTTTCCTCAATATATTTCTAACACTCGTCAATATACCTCTAACTCCTCAATATATTTTAAATATTTTCTTCAATATATTCCAAACACTTTCCTCAATATATTCCAAACACTCGTCAATATATCTCTAACTCCTCAATATATTTCAAACACTTTCTTCAATATATTCCAAACACTTTCCTCAATATATTCCAAACACTTTCCTCAATATATTTCAAACATTTTCCTCAATATAATTAAAACACTTTCCTCAATATATTTCAAACACTTATCTTAATAATTTGAAACACTTTCCTCAATACTTCTAACACTTTCCCTAGCTACTTTAAACACTACCCCAGAAAGGAATTTCCTCTAGAACAAATCCTATCCACCCACTCACTAAACGTGGAAAAATCAATAACATTATATATAATTGACTTGCAAATTTTTAGGTTTTCATGCCTGAGCTTACAAAAGCCACAGCTTATCAATCACAGGAATCAGTTTTACCATACCACGATCATTTAGTGCCTAATAATAAACAAAGGGACAACTGGAACCCGAACGAAAATATTTATCACGAATATTATGCGTGAATGAAGGACAATCCGACAACCAGAGGAAAATGTACGTTAATAAATCATTCACAATCAGTAAAGTAGTAAATAATAACTGAAGCAAAAACTCGTTGGAAGTGATTGATGGTCCGAAACATATAATTACCAAGCCTTGTTCTAATTTACTCGGGTTACACAACAACCAATTATTTTACTATTTGCTTGGATTTTCCTTAGTTATTTGTTTACCTTCCAATTAGTTTAGTGGAAAAGTCCTCGGGCGATGGGGTTGCCGTGTTGGCTAGCCTGCTCGCCTCCCGCCTAGCCCACTCGATCTTCGCCATTTCCGTCGCTAGCCATCCCGGAATGTCGGGAATCGCACATGTTATGATAAACCTAATGCATAGCATTATATGCTGGAACAAAGTTAATTTTCGCAAATAAAGTTAACATTGAAGTGTGAAACATTCTAAACCAAAGTTAACTTTGTTTTACTTTAGTTTTATCAAGAACTTACCTCTAAGGCAACTATAAGTAAAATAGTTTGGGTAGCCGTCATGTCCGGAAACATTCTGTGCACTTGCCCTGATAAGCCGATAAGTGCACAATTTACTAATACAGCCATAATTCCCATGTACTCCATGCAATGCTAAAATTATATTTTTTTATTATTTCCTCGATGATATTAACAATTTTGAAATTTTTTTTTAAATCATCTTGTCAATCTGCGGAACGTACCTGCCAAGTTCCGATGTTCGGAACTCTTTGCCCGAAAGGCCTCTGACAAACATAGGCCAACTTGAAAGCGTCACTTCGAATCTCTATCAAGTTGTTCAACATTGCACAAACTGCCGCTGGTGGAAATGCAGAAGAAAACAAAATTACATAGCCGAGTTGAATGGTCATTTCCAAATGGTCGGCAAAAGTTCCATCGTACTGAAATTTTATGTAAATGATAAGTTATAGAATTCTGTATTCTTATTTTTTTTTCATTAATATTGAATCTTTGCAACATTAATATTGAATCTTTGCAACATTAATATTGAATCTTTGAAATATTAATATTGAATATAAAACTAAGAGCTAAGAAAATTTATATGTGTTTAAAGCCTATTTCTTTACCGTAGAAATTTAGATATATGTATACAAAATACCTCATCATATGGAAGCTTTTCTTCCTTTCTATGTTGAATAAAATTTTATATCATAAAATAGAACATGAAATACTTTAGATTTGCAATTTATGAAACTTATTGCACATTAAAAACAAATGTAACGGTATATAAAATCTCTTGTAACATTTATAGAGCCTACTTTGAAGCAAAACGAAATCTCGTATAATATTTATTTATAGATACCTTAAAAAGTGAACTTTCCAACTCAGCCTGACTCATGCTCCTCTTTGCGCTAGACCCGTGTTCCCCCGAAGACGAGACCTGAGTATCCTTCCCTTCCCCGGACTTTTGGTTCTGATCGGCATCATCCCCAGGAAGAGACCCACTCCCAGTCGGACTCAAGGCCCCCCACAAGTCGAAACTCATTTTCGCAAACCTCATGTGCTCGAGGATGTAAGGTAAGGCGGATTCCTTCAAATTTCCAATGACCTGCCTCGATATCAGCAGGGCAGCCAATTGCTGCAAAAAAAAAGTCACTTTGAAAGTCCGATCGAGCCAGAAGCTCGCACTAAGTATACCTCCTTAAGACGGGCTTGGTCTTGCAAGTAGAAAGCGATGTAAAACAGCGAGAGAAAAGAGTTGACAAATTGAAACTGAAAATACATAAAAGAGAGTGAGTAAAAATTTTCTTGTGTTAGAGGAAAGTAAGTCTACTGTTTAACTAAATTTAATGAGGCTAGACGTATTTAAAAAAGTGTTCCGTGCCCTTAACATTGATAACAAACGAAACAAGTAGAAGGATGTGCTGAAATCGCTACGTAAGTTTGAAGCTAAATTAGGAGATATATTTAAAAAGGTGAAATACGGAATAGATTAAAATGTGAACGAATTGAAGTGAAACTTTACATAGTTACTGCCTGTGTCATATAATAAGAGCCATTTCAAAATTTGATTTAAATTACTTATCGTTTAATATCGGATCATTTCAGATATTTAAAGACATGTTTGATTATAAATATTATCCAATTTTATTTGTTCTCAATACAATTGGTTTCATCCTATCGATGAATCATCCTAACAATTATAATAGGACAGAGATAGTAACTATTATTATTATTATTTTTAAATTTATTAAATGTGCTCTATTTTGGATATGCAGCATTTCCACTATTAACTAATAATGCAGTGTAAAAGCTATTTAATTATTTCCGTATACATTTTATTACGTGCAAAAAATAATTAACAGTACTTATTAAATTATTTCGCTAGATATGAGGAATACTTCATAAATAATAATAATATTATATCTAGTAATAATATTATAACTAATAATAATATTATAACTAATAATAATATTATAACTAATAATAATATTATAACTAATAATAATATTATATCTAATAATAATATTATAACTAATAATAATATTATAAATAATATTTTGCTAAATAATAATTTTATAAATAATAGTAGTAGTTTGGTGAATAATAATAATAATTAATTTTATAAATAATAATTTTACTAATAATAATTTTATAATAAAAAGTGCCATGCATTTCTTAATAATCAGTCATTACTACTAAATATCTAATAAATAGCTCTTACAATAATAACTTTTTTCTAATTTCATAATTTGCGTTATATAATCTAATGGCTACAAGTAACAACTGTATTAATGTTAGAAATACGATAATACACTTACGTACATAAGATTTGTTAAAAATTTAAAAGCTACGTTTAAGTTACGAACTCAAGAACTTAGGAGTTTAAAAGCTAAGACACTGAGTAACAACGTACACTTCTAAAAAAGAACCAATTTAAGTATAGTATAGTAAAACATAGTCGAGAGTGGAGTCGAGGTGACGACTTACTGAGTGATCGCCCAGAGTTAGTGTCCTGCCTTCTCGGACAGGTTTAAGCAGTGGCAAACAATCGCATTAACTGTACGTAAGTGTACGTAATAGAAAGAGGGGATACAAACCAAGGCCACTTTGCCGATGAGGTGGTTTTCGTACTTGGTCTCAAGCCTGTAGTTCTCTGGCAGCGTGCACAAACACGCCACATTAGCAGAAACTACCCTAGCTAGTTGTATATGGATTATGATTTTAGGAAGTAGGTACTACATACATATGTAAAAAAAATTTACACAATGTTTTAAAACGATTAACCATTTCAGTACTGACAAGGGAAGGGTACGATCATTGGACTCTGACTTCGGATTGAAACTAGGTCCATTTGATTGGTTGCATAAAAATATGAAGATTTGCAAATTTTTTTTACATATGTAT
>JAWQRP010003581.1:0-13133 GCA_033557875.1 Quadriops clusia
ACCTATCAATAGTTGACCAAATACTAACCCTATCGCGCGTCAACCAGTATTGTACAGAGAGGAGGGAGTATGTAAATAAGACGATCGTCGTTCTAACCGGACATTTTATTAAAGAAAATACGTCGTCTAAAGCGGTTGGCCGTTTAAAGCGGAGTCGTACTAAACGGATGTACATTCACAGTAATTTATATGAAAACCTAACGTGAGTGTATGTTTACGTCGCTAAAATCAGTTGGTCGTTATAAACGAAGTCGTAATAAGCGGATTCCACTGTATATGTGTATACATAATATATTTCTATATGCAATATTTCCTATTGGTCCTCACGGCTGACGCGACTATACTGCTCCATCGAGCAGTCGATTTGTACGGCTCGAGCTGCTTGGGTAGAGCCGTCTTGGTCGCGGGACTATAGTCGCGTCATAGGAATGGGCTCCATTGGTTTGCCTTATTAGCAGTGGGGTACGACTCCAGCCGCGCGGCTGGAGTCGTTTCAGTCGTCGCATAGGAATTCCACCTTTAGAAAGAAATGAACATTCTACACAACTCATGTAGAATCTCTCTACTTTTTTATATGCATTATTTGATGTGCAAAGGATCGCACATGTACTAGTGAGATACAAATGTACCCAGTATAAAAAAGATTGTATATTCTTGATTTTCACGTGCAATTAACTCTAGTTCTAAATTATAGACTAGGTAAATTCTTGAATGTAAAGGAGAAATAGGTAACAATAGGACATAACCTATAAATTACGTAATTTGAACCTCTACTTCCTCCATATCTCCTTTAGCATATTTAAATTTACATACGCAATTACGTATGCTGCTTATATACTTTCTTAATTACTTACTAGATTATATACTTACTGAATGAAAATGAATAATTTGAAGAAATTTAGTAGTGTTATAGCTACAGATAAACAATAATGACAAGTTGAGGCTTTTTAGGTTAGGTAAACGTCACCAACTGTCAATTAGAATTATGTATGTCATATAATAGGTTAAGTAATGTCATAAACGAGCAAATATGATTACACCTAAGATTTATTATTTCATAGAGAAACTGCGTAATTTTATTTTGGTACAATTTTTTTTTTACCGTTGTTATAAATAATAATTTTCATTGTCTGTCGTTGCATTGTCCAATTAAATGAATTACCCAATTGTATGAAATTTCCCTGCATGCCTCAACGTTCGGTTTCAGTAAGCTGTTCATACCGTTTCTGGCAATGACGTCACAACAACTAACGCAAAAAGCGAAACTCAACGATTGTTGGCGAAGCCTTTTTGCGTAAACAAAGATGCCAGGATGGGCAACCGTAACCAGTTTACAAAATCAGAAAGCTTCGGTGCGGGCCCGGTGTTTTGGATGGCGCCATCTTATAAGTGATTGGTGTTGAGTGAGGATAAATTTATTTATTTTGAACTGAAAATGGCAGATAAATACGATTCAAACGGTGATTACAGCAGCTATCCGGGCGATTTTAAGAGAAAGGCTGACAAATCCGATGTGGTGGATGCTGAGGGCAATGACGATGGGGTCCCGGGGGCCCAAAAGGCTCAAGAATACGTTAGAGAATTGTTGGCTGAAAAGTTGCTACTGGACCACAGCAAACATTCTCATGTTGCAAGATTGCTTGATCAAGGTGTGTGATTATGTTTATTTACTCCTAATAATTTGCAATTATTGTAAAGCTCAATAATGTTGAGTCGGCCCCATTCTTTTACTAGGATCATTTACTATATACAATTTATTTTTGTTCTACATCTGGTAGTTGAAAATATTGTATATATTTATATAAAAAAGAATTAAGTTTTTTGCTTGTTAAGAAATTCATTAACCAAATAAGTTAACAGTACGGAACAATTATTATATTAAAATAATGAATCATGTTCGAATACTTAGTTTCACTTATTTTTATTTATTTATTTATTTTACTACATGCATTTGTATTTAGACACCAATATATTCAGATACAAATGTATTTAAATACAAATGTATTCAGATACAAATGTATTTAGAAACAAATGTATGTATATAGATACAGGTGTATATGAATGATCATAATGCATCTGTATGATAATATTATTTTAGAAATCGCGAAAGTTCAAGCCACAGGGAAACCACCCAATAAAGATGCAAAGTTTGTGGACATTTACAGAGAACGCCCGATGAAAGTCTCTGTGAAAGTTCTAGTACCCGTAAGGGAGCATCCTAAGGTACACATTTTTATTTTATTAAAGAACAGCTTTCCAACTCTTGTAATTCTTCCGAATGCATAATGTCTATTTTAAAACGTAATCGACTTTTAAAATTGCTCTTTACACAAGTAGGCTATTTACAATTTGCTGAGAGCCTCCCTTTGTACTATTTATTTTCACGGAGAAAGAAATTAACAATGAAAATTATAACAAATTAAAAATGAAAATGTTAAAAATGAAAAACCTTGAGTACTTTGTTTTTCAAACATAACTAGGGCAGATCCAAAACAAAGACTTTTGTGTTTTAATAACCAAGTTTTTAATCAAATTAAATTTCTGCCATGTCTAACCTATCCTTTCTTTATTTTATTTACCAAGTGGAAAGAAAGACAAAATACACTATTTATCAAAAAAAAATAAAAAACTTCTGTGATAAAATGAAGCAGTAATTTATAAATAATAAAACCACTTTTCGTAGAGTATGTATATCTTGAAAATTATAACTTTCATAATGAAAAATTAACATTAGGATTTTTGTTTTAAAAAGGACATGCATTCAAATTAAATTAAAACAAGAGAATCAGTAGTACTATTGCGGTTTTTCAGTTTAATTTTGTGGGTAAACTGTTGGGGCCAAAAGGCAACTCCATGAAGCGTTTGCAAGAAGAAACAATGTGCAAGATGGCAGTGTTAGGCCGAGGGTCCATGAAAGACCGGCAAAAAGAAGAAGAACTCCGACAATCGCTTGACCCCAAATATGCCCACTTAAGCGACGATTTGCATGTTGAAATCTCCGCTCTGGGCCCTCCGGCGGAAGCACATGCGCGGATAGCATATGCTTTAGCCGAAGTACGGAAGTATTTAATTCCTGATAACAACGACAACATTCGCCAGGAACAAATGCGGGAAATGGAAATTATGACTTCTACTGAACATCCCGTTGAAGAAACTCGCGAACCGAGGGTTTCTTCGCATCGCACAGGGATATTAAGAGGTACATACGGACTTAATCAGGATTTATTTTAATTCTTTACATAAATAATAATTTATTTTAATAATAAAAATATAACCGTGGGCCAGTTATATCCCCTCAGATACAAAAACTCCCTACATCATAGTTCAAGAGTTAGTGCCAATTAACAAAAAAATATACAAGGACATCCAATTAAAAAAAGCAAGTTACTGCTATAAGAATTATATTACTTATCCCATTTCAATTATGTTACTCAGATAACACGCCTATAAACACTCCATACATTTTTTAATAACAGAAATATCTTTCTAAATTTGATTGCTCTTCTCCACAATAATATAAATTGGCCCAATCTGTATAAATAAATAATTATAAAAATTAATATAAAACAAGAATAATTTTTTTAAAGCTGCTACTGCTGCTGCTATTCCTCGTCCTCCCGCAGTAATGCGAACGGCAACTCGTACCCCAGTTATTACCCCCCGAGTAATGCCGGCAAAAACCAAAATAATGTCCATATTAGACCGAGCTCGCATTGCTATGGAAGAAAGTTATGGTTTTGAAGAACCATACGAGCCAAGTGACCCCTCTTACGATCATTATACGAGGACGCCATCGGTGAGTCATTCAAGAACTTATTCGGGTGCTGCCCCTCATCATTACGAGGAGGATTTCGAAGAACCGGAATACTATCGGGAAAGCTCTACTTCTTACGGTAAGACTGTCCACATATTACTAAATTCGTTATTTACAAAAGCAATAAAAAAACATTTCTATATTACAAGAAATAAATATTATTTTCATTATTATCCTCCTTACGTTACTTAACAGTGATTCGAGAAAACAAGCTATTTAAACAAACACGAAAAAAGTTTTAATTCCTCAAAATAATTTATGTTTTAATACCAAATAAAATCTTATCCCTAAATTACTACACACACAGCCGTAATAAAAACTAATATTTTTTTAAATCGATTTATGTTTTAAATAAACTACTAATTTTAGTTTTAAAACGAGCGTTTTTAAATTAAACCGAATTTTATTTTTAAATTGATTTTAAAATTTTTGTTCTAACCCCAAATTCCTAACCAAGTTAAATTATGTAATACATTGTGTACAGAACCGACGTCTCATCGCTGGAAAAGCTACAAAACATCGAGCTCTTCGAGTTCGCGCCACGAGTCATCTCGGTACCGAGCGTCCCCTTACACTCGACCATCTAAGTAAACTTGACATCGTAAAGTCGATATTTCACCGTAAAACCGACCTTTCACTGTGAAGTCGACGTTCCATTGTGAAGTAGACATTATACTATAAAGTCGACATTATACTATAAAGTCAACATTATACTATAAAGTCGATATTATACTATAAAGTCGATCTTGTACTATAAAGTCGATATTTTCTGTAAAGTCAATCTTTCACTGTGAAATTGACATTTCACCATAGTCACCCTTTCACTGTACAGTCGACATTCGATAATTTCATCATATAGTAGACAATTTCATTGTATAGTCGATAATATCATCATATAGTCGATAATATCATCATAAAGTCAACAATTTCACCATATAGTCGACAGTATCATCGTAGTCAACATTTTCATCATGTAGTTGACAATTTCATCATAAAGTCAACAATTTTATCATAATGTTGACGATTTCAGCATAAAGTTGGCTATTTTATCATAAAGTTGACGATTTCATCATAAAGTTGACGATTTCATCATAAAGTCGACCTTCAACCGTGGAGTCGAACTTTCATCGTGAAGTCGACCTTTTACCGTGAAGTCGACATTTTATTACAATGCATTATTAAAATACTTTAATATAAGTAAACAAACAAATATTATTAAGTTAAACTTTATATTACTTCTTTAATTAATCCCATTAACTTATACATATATTTCATTAAGGCGTAAACTAGAAATACGATTTTTAAGCTTTGAATTTAAAATAATGTTTTAAATCAACCTGTACCTATATTATGTGTCTCGCATATGATTAGCCAACAAATGATGGATTGCGTAACCAAACCCATATAAGATCTGTGTAATATTATAAGTAATAAAATAGTTGATGTCTTTAATAACAATTAAATTTAAAAACCAATCGTTCTCCACCTTCTCAAATAATTGATGTTGTAATAGAGGATAGATTAATATCGGTAGTTTGTCTTATTTGTTGTTATGAAACCATTAAATTAAATATAACTTGTATGTGATTATAAATATTATAAAAGTGTGAAATAAATGTATAATCCCAAGTTAACGATAATTTTTTTTGCATAACTCATTATTTAAAACAAACTTAAACCTTAAATAAATCTTATAAAGTCGATTTAATTAAATCAAAATAAATGTAAAAAAAAAACATGTTAAAAATCAAAATTATAAAAGATACAAATGTATTTAAAAAAAATCAAAAATATGTGTAGAGTAACAAAACTAAGTGTAAACCAACAGAAATGTGAAACAAACCAAAACGGTGTAGGAAAATTAAAAATGTGTAAGAAAATCAAAAATGTGTAAGGAAATTAAAAATGTGAAAGGAAATCAAAAATGTGTAAGGAAATTTAAAATGTGAAAGGAAATCAAAAATGTGAAAGGAAATGAAAAATGTGTAAGGAAATTAAAAATGTGAAAGGAAATAAAAAATCTGTAAGGAAATTAAAAATGTGAAAGGAAATCAAAAATATGTAAGGAAATCAAAAATGTGTAAGGAAATCAAAAATGTACAAGAAAATCAAAGATGTGTAAAAAAAACTCAAAAATTAGTGTAAATGAAAAACAAACTGGAAAAAAAAACCAAATATTCATTTTGTATACATTCATTATCATAAGGCATAAATACAATTTTTGGAATTAAGTAAGAAATTTACACCTACCTACAAGACTTAAGTAACAAACTAAGATTGCTTGACAAGCGATTTCATGAAATTCACTAATCAAACAAACCTAATGTCCATAAATATACAGTTAATTTACAGCAAATAATTTCCTTGTGATATCAGATAAATAAACAATTAATTTACAATAAAATAATTTACATCTATGTTATATACAATTAAAGAAAGTTTTCTTAGGACTTCACTGCAATTAAAACAAAAAATAAAACTACTACTGCTACAGCAAGAATAATAATTGCACACATCTTCCTATTTTTCCGTTGATATGCATCGGCCTTCTGCAGCTGCCTGAAGCCTTCGTAAACTTGCGTTTGGGTCTGTTCCACGTTGTAGTCTATCCGATCCAAAACCGTTCCTTGGTCCGACACCATTTGACTCAAGTCCTTGAATATTTCGTTTAGCTCCACAATTGACTTGACAATATTATTCACTTCTTGCTCTCGTTGTTGCACCATTCTAGTGTTTTCTTCTTCCAAGTACAACAGCTGCTGCTGTGTCACCTTGCCGTTGGAATTCAAGAAATAATTGTCCATTTCCATGTCGGCGTCTTCAAACATGTCGCATTCTTCCGCAATCGATTGGTTGGCAAAGAATGATTTCGATCTTTCCTCTCTCGATTGAATTTTCTTAAGATACCCGCTTTGCATCGACTTAAATTGGATGGATAATTCTTGCAGACCTGTTGCCAAAGATCGGATTACATTCGTAGTGAGCAGTCTTTCCTTAGCAGTTCCTTCGTACATGTGGCTTTTAATGAATTGCACCAATCGGTGCACGTTATTAAACATCATCGTGATCTCATTGGTGCAACATTCAATAAGAGCTTCGTTCTCCGAGCTTTCATCAAATGTAGGCCTGTGCAAGTCTCTGTCGTGAAGTTTCCTTAAATCGTCTATTTTAGTCCGCAATTTCGTCTGAATAAATTGCGCCTCCTCCAGCTGGTCGATCCAAACAGGTGGTATTCTCTTCTCTGTAGGATTATCACTCCCTTGTTCCACATCACTCAGTGAAATTAAATGCATTCGCTCCGCTTTATCCTCATAACTGTTCGATTGATCCGAATAAATGTTTCTATTCCGTATGGTATTGTTCCTCATGAGGACGAATATCTCCGTGAGACTCCTAGTTGCCATATTTCCACTTTATTCACAGCACAACACTTATCACAAACTCGAAGTAATAAAACAAACAGAATATTTACTGTATTTTGATTTCAAGATTTATTATAACCTAAAAGTTTGACGTATCTGAAAATTTGACGTTTCTGCAAAATAAGGACGTAGCCAGCAGGGGTGCCAACTTCGGTGCAATAAAGCACTAGGAATGCAAATATTTATAAACACAATGTTTTTGTTATAAATTAAGTCTACATATTGTTTTTAAGTAAATATCATTTTTTTTAAATATTTGTTATTCTGCGTTAGGTGTTTACACTGTTTTTATTCCTTTTTTTGGAGGAATATAAACAAGTTTTTTTTTAGGACTTTGCTCCTTTGAGTTTGGGAGGTTGGCCAACCGGTTCAAGGTTCAACAGCTGTCAGTTGCACTACCGCGTCATCGTGTTACAGTTAATTAGGTTTAAAGTGTTTCTTATTTAATTCTTTAGTATTTTAATTGATTCCAGCGGCGCAATGGCTTCGTATTGTAGCAAAGAATTCCTGAAGAAAGCCGCAACCTTCAGTTTGGCTCAAAATCGCATTGGTGAGTATAAATTTTGGAATTTCTAAAGGTGTATTGGAAGTGCCAAAGTTCACTTTAAAATTGGCTTAATTTCTTATATTTGCTCTTGATGATATTTTCTATATTTTTTATTTATTGTTTTAAGGTGATATTTATATTTTGAAGTTCCTATTTATTTTCTAGGTGGCATTAGAACGCTGTCAGTGAGTGCCCAACTGAATGCGAAAAAGACCGTTCCTGACAAAACCGGGAAAAATATTGTCCTTGTCGATGGGGTGAGGACGCCCTTTTTAATGTCTCATACGGATTATTCTAAATTGATGCCGCATGATTTAGCCAGACAAGCTTTGATGTAGGTATTATTAACAAGAGAGTAAACTTAGTGACGGTGTAAACGTATAGTTTTAAATACGACAATTGAAATTAAAGTCATGAATAATATTTTAGAAAGAAAAGAATTAATGTAAAATCTAACACTGTATATATCTTAAAGTTTAATGTCGAACCAGAATCAGATTTGACTGTCATAAAAAAGCATGTAAGAGCAGGTGCCTGCTATTTAGAGTTGTGCCTTGGATTAATATGGGAAGGGAACTAGCTGATTCAGAAAGAGAAAGTCTATTGATGAAAATCCAAGGTGATCCATGACTGGGAAATTAGGGCAAAAAATCTATTAGGAAAACAGTAGGTCAAAGGTAGGGTAAAAGCCTAATAGAAACAATCCTAATAATCTACTACCAAATTGCTTAATTCATACAAAAAGTTTTTATGAATACATCTACTCCTCACTTATAGTTTGTAGGTGCCTAATTATATGTATACTTACGTCAAATTTTCGTTCGGATTCTTAATGCCGTGATAACTGGATGAACCTGTAATATAAATAAAGAAATGTTGATTCTTGTCCGTTAAGTTTAAATTTCTGAGGATTGTTCTTAGGTGTTCGGACAGGATCGGTATGAAATCAAAGTTCAATTAAAAGCCAACGTTTCGGTGCATTTATTCTCCACCTTCTTCAGGGTATTTAACGAGAAATGCTAGTTTCCTTGACCCCAAGAATGACTCGCTAATTATTATACTCCTTAAATGCCCTGAAGAAGGTGGAGAATAAATGCACCGAATCGTTGGCTTTTAATTGAACTTTGATTTCATACCGATCTTGTCCAAACACCTAAGAACAATCCTCAGAAATATAAATAAAGTAGTTAAAAGAATACGAATGTGTTTATGCGGATATTCATCAACAATCTAAACTAACGCTATTCTTTTGTTATTAATTAGTTATTACTATAGAGACTAAAAATCTGGATAATTGCGGAAATAGATAAAAAAAGAGATCACAAAATATATAAAATAAAAGAGATCATAAAATATATAAAATAAAAGAGATCACGAGTTCAATTTTAAAATAAAAATTTTGCTTTAATTTAATAATGAAGTTCACTGTATGCTATAACGTAATGTTTTCGTAAATAATAGTTGATTAAACGAAAACTTTTTAAATTTTAGGGGGATTGCAAAGAAAACTGGGTTACCGAAAGAAATGGTCGATTACATTGTCTATGGCACCGTTATTCAGGAAGTTAAGACTTCTAATATTGCTAGAGAAGCCGCTCTTGCTGCAGGATACAGCGATAAGACTCCAGCTCACACGGTTACGATGGCTTGCATTTCGTCAAACGTTGCCATGACGACAGGTAACTTATTAATTTAAATTGAACTAATTAATGATTAATTTTTTAATTCTTTCAATTTTTTAATTCTTTCAATTTTTTAATTCTTTTAATTTTTTAATTCTTTCAATTTTTTAATTCTTTTAATTTTTTAATTCTATTAATATATTTACTTTTAGCAATTGGTTTAATTGCATCTGGAGCCTACGAAGTTATAGTAGCTGGTGGAGTTGAATTCATGTCTGACGTTCCGATTCGACATAGCAGAAAGATGCGGAACCTTATGCTTAAAGCTAACAAGGCTAAAACAGTGCAACAGAGATTGGGATTGTTAGCTAGTCTAAGGCCAGACTTCTTTCTTCCAGAAGTAAATATAATTTCGTTGAGCTATATAATTTTATGAGTATAATAATAATAATATATACTTCATTTATATATAAAATAAATAATTGATTATAATCATTGAATAAGTAGTGTATAGAACGCTCATACAACGCTTTAAAACCGTCCTTCTATTAGCGGAGTTTCCGAGGTGATTTCGGGCTAGCGACAGAAACTCCGCAACTAAAAACTATAGCAATAGTTAAACTGAAAAATGTAAGAGGGCGCTCCAGAATTTGACAGGTCGGTAATCACTGGTCAACGACACGACGTTGTCACTGGTATAGACGTGAAGAAAATTGGTCTGTGTAGCGATTTTGTAGTGTTGTTAGTGAATGTGCCGTAATAATGCGATCTACGTGTTGTTATTTTAATTGCAAAGAATCTCGACGGAAGAGTCCAAACTTATCAACATCGTGTTAGGTATCACCACTTGCCGGTGAAATTTACTTGAGGACAATTTCTTATATCTTAGGGCTCTTCTATACACTACTTATTCAATGATTATAGTAATTTTAGACTAATACTTGATATATTAGGAATTAATAACAATGAAATAATTTCAGTTGCCGGCTGTAAGCGAATTCTCCTCAGGAGAGACAATGGGCCATTCCGCGGATCGTCTAGCCGCAGCCTTCGGAGCAACTCGAAAAGAACAAGACGATTATGCCTTAAGATCGCACACCCTTGCTCAACAAGCTTTCGAAAAAGGATATTTCACGGATTTACTTCCTGTTAAGGTTCCATATTCTACTGTAAGTTTCTTTACTAAATTTGTGACATTGCTTTTTTTAGATCACCGGTGTGGACAAAACCATCAGCAAGGATAATGGAATAAGGGTGTCGACTCCTGAACAGATGGCTAAATTGAAACCGGCTTTTGTCAAACCTCACGGGACGGTCACTGCTGCCAATTCTTCTTTCCTTGTAAGTACCAAGTATACTATTTGTATTGATTTTCTTATTATAGTATATTGAAGAAAAGACAGGATTGTGTTCTTGACGATTTATGAAATAACTGGGTGGCCATGATTTAATAAATCGTAAAAAACCGTACATATGTGATTTCTACAATACTATAATATTCTTCTTGATCCAGATTCTTAACAATTTTCTTATTATTATTTAATCCAGATATATCTACGCAGAACTTGGTAAAAATGTGATTTACAGGTCCTACAAGATACTGAATTTATTTACTTAATAATATGGAGTGGTCTCCACTCGACTTTCTCGCATATTTTTAAGTTGTACTAGACAAGATAAGACAGATTCACATTAGGATTCAGAGTGATTTTTTAATAATTTTGATATTATATTCACATGCATATTTAGAAAACATAGATAAAAAAAGATTACTTTCGGTTGGGTAATTGTCCTAAAATTTTATCTGTGAGTTTTTCGTTATTTCCAGAGCTAGTACAAAATTTTAAATAAATATCTTGAAGCAAAAAGGCATTTTACTTGAAAGAGTTTCACTTCCGGTTCTGGTAAACTACCACTTCCGGTTGAGGGATTAACCCAAAAGTTGATACGAATTTACTTTTTAGCTCAAATGACTACATACCAAATTTCATCGATCCAGCTCAAGTCGTTTTTGACATCGTGTTTACACACACACACACACACACACAGACAGACAAAAAAGCAAAAAAGGGCCAAATCGACTCAAAATCGCTCAAAACGTCGAGAATCATCAAAATCTCAAAAATTTTTTTTCGCATGATCACTATACTTTCTCTGCGAGGAAGTAAAAAGTAATGAATTGCGTCCCCCAAGGTCCCACTTTATCAATGACATTGTCGAATTATACATTTATGATATACCGCAGTTCAATAACATAATATTATCCTTGGCTCTATGCAAATGACATGGCCATGTACACTTTATCACTTCATATTCAAGTATAGTAATCAAAACATGTCCAACCCTTGTCACGTAAATTCTCACAAGGTCTCAACAAATACTTAAATAAAATTAAAATGCAGTTGTTTCATTCCTGACTATTGTTTTTTTGGTCATTAGGGGACAGGTTTCGTCTATTCAATCGGCATGCTCGGGTCTATGTTATCAATAATGCACGACCACTCAAGAACACAAAGACAAAATATGAGGTATATATCATTCTTGTTACAACAAAAAAAAAATTTAAATTACAATTAAATTTAAATTAAAATTAAATTTACATTAAAATGAAATTTAAATTAAAATTCAATGTAAATGACAAAATGAAACAAATACTAAAATTAAAACTATACATACAGGGTGTTTCACCTAAAGTGAACCACTGAAATTGTGGCGTTATTAACAAAGATACAATTTCCAAAATTTGAGGATTTACTCTGCGCATAAAGGGATACAAAAAACTCACATAAAATGTTTAACTAACTATCCTACTTTTTGCGCATGCGCACATCAAACAGTAAAAAACATAATCATGATAAATTTTTTTTGGATATTCTTTTTCCGTTGCTCATTCTGCGTACATCGATGTAAATATTGTTTCAAAATATTGACGCATGCGCACACAGTGGTTATTTAAAAAGTGTTTTTTTTAAATAACTGTAACACCTTTATTTAATACGTTAAAAAAATTCAATTTTTTAGTATCTATTCAGTTCATGAAATACTTCAAAACTTTCCAATAACTTTTTTTCTATGACGTATAGTTTTCGCGCAAGCACACAACACATTTGAAAAAACACCATTACTATTGGGTTTTTTAAGGAATTGTGGTTCCCCTGGGGTTTCCGCGTACAACGATACCCATATTGTTATGAAAAATCTTAATTAACTCTCTAATTTATGCATTTAATTGAATGCAAAGCCAAAGTTTCTCTGGTCGGCTGGACGAGGTTCTGTATGTATCTAATAGGAGCAAAAGGCGTTTAAACTGGTTCTAATTTGGCATTTCACTGTCCATTATACGAGTTTTACTAATTTATAACTTATTCAGAGTTTCAGACCAGGATGCCTGTCGAGTCTCTCACAAGTAGATAAGTTTATTATTAAAAAGTGTTGCACTTGTAATTTATTGTTCCGCATACAGACTTGACCACAATTTATATTCATAAATTGACTAGCGATCAATCAATAAGACGATAAGAAGATAAAAAGTCGTTAAAGTCTAAATTGCAAGTATTTGTTACAAACATCTCAATTACGGTACTTTATTTTAGGAATAGATGGTTCTTTTCTTACCTGCGAAGTGCGAAAGTGAGGGCACATACAAGAAAAGGCAATTTAGTACACCCTTGCTTTGTTTCGGAATAGTAAGTACCTGACATCTGGTGGTTTCTCTTATTCTGCAAAGT